>CM032435.1:13712029-13894121 GCA_019049465.1 Dryas iulia moderata | reverse complement strand
CATAAAAGTTTATTATTTAGACGCGAGCTTTATCGTTTTAGCTTTTTGTGTTTTGTAACATCTATTCATTTTTTTCAACACTAACTATGCCCGCGTCGTTTCCGGCGTGGAATTAAGAAAAAAAACCTATGTTACTCTTTATTATGATTCAATATTTAACAAAACGAATAACAGACATCACGAGAAGTACAGTTTGTAATAAAGCACGACGTGGTGTCGTCGCGCGGTCAATTTACAGCGTTGAATTTGTCCGTTGCGTCGGCCTCGATACACTCTCGAGTCGCGTCCAACTGCTCTTGATGCAATTGTGTTCGAGCAACAATCGACGGGGCGCTTCTAACTTGTCAGCCGTTACTGGACTTGCCACTCACTCCGCTACGTTATCATATGTTCTCAATTACATATAAACAAACCTACACTGTCAACATTTGCTTTACTGTGTAAATACTGTAAGTACTATAGGCACTGGAATGGTAAACACAAATCGCAGACAATAATTACAATTATTTGGAATTCATTTTTATTTCGTTCGATTTCGTAAATTTAAAAAAATATATATTTTCTGATACTAATTTTGTGAACACATTTTTGATAATTTTATTTTTTGTTCTATTTTTCATCGTCATTTTTATTGTTTACGATACATTCGAAATTAAAATGTATCTCATAAGATATTTCCTACTAAGTGGTCTTGCAAAATACCGACGTGTATTGAAAAATAGTTCGTGTGTTACGCTAAGGAGGTCAATCGTAGCTAAGTCTTAAACAAAAGAATGACAATCGACGAGACGCGGACGCGCGGACTGGACCGGGGCCGCTCGTGAGCGCTTATGAAATGCCCAGATTTTGTGTAATATTCAATAACATAATATATACATGTTGGCGACTGCACTCTCGCTCAGTGTGAACTCTTCTATGTGCGATAAATGTTATCATAATATGAATATGTAAG
Source organism: Dryas iulia moderata (assembly GCA_019049465.1). NCBI lineage: Eukaryota > Metazoa > Arthropoda > Insecta > Lepidoptera > Nymphalidae > Dryas > Dryas iulia. Next base: position 13,893,169 of record CM032435.1, on the reverse strand, counting down.
GGAAAAACTTCGGGGCTGTTGTACTTAGTAATATAAATATTACACAAGGTCATGTTTTCGACATGTATTTTTGTATATTGTACGCGTCATCGGGTCAATTATATTTAAAAAGGAAAGAATGTACACATAAATACTTTTTAGTTATAGCCTTTTTTGAAGAGATTGGTGTAAGTCAGTGAACTACCCAAATATTTTCTTTATTACGTTCAAATTAAGTGTGTATATATCTCATCTATGCGGTGTTTGAAACCTGAGCGCAGTTTATATTACATTTAACTGACGATAATCTCTTTTTCCCTTGTTTTCGAAATAAAATAGTAGCTTTAATATCGTTTCCCAATTCAAAACTATTTGGTTCAGATCTGAGTATATACTATGGACAACTTTCAGTACATTGTAAATACCTACATTTTTAACATAAATTTATAATCTCTAGTAACTCAGAAAACTATGTGAAGAAATTAAGATGCGTATGCGCGTGCGCGGAGGCGGTAAGCTGCTGCGCACTCAGTACTAACTGCTCAGTAGGTACTTGTCGATGCGTGACGACTGACGATGCGTTTCCGCGCGATGTCATTCTCGACTGCTTCATACATACCTGCAACAAAAACATAACTTAGTTAGGATTATATAAGAAAGAAAATTAAACAACAAATACGAATAAAGATGTGAAATAAAAATAATAATAATCAACTATTATAAAAAAATAGTTCGTTTTGAAGTAGAAATTGTCAAATCCTTTCCTCAGAGATTGTCAAATACGTTTAGCCGATTTGTAGGATTTCTTTGAATTCAGTCATATACCGTAAACATTTAATAACTAATACGTAATATTTTTCTTTTACTTTATAAGGTAAAGCTTACAATATTAAAGTAATCCTTGATTTCATCAATTGTGCTACTGGGAAATGATGGCGATAAAAGAAATTAATAAACTATAAAAATATAACCTTGTTTGAGCAATGCAATACAATACAGGTGAAATTTAGTACTAAATAAGTAATACTTGTACATACAAACACAGTGCTACTGTGTACAGCGCAGCGCCGCCTGCGTTAGCGACAGAGGATATGATGTAGTGTTGCGAATTCTACCGCCGAGAACAAGGGCATCATGACATGCTTCATTTACTTGTCATTTTTTTTACTAACTTCTACTTTATTACCAGGTCCAAAGAAGACTATACAGCGCAAAAACACAACTTAACGAAGAGCCATTTGACTCCTAACGTTATCATTTGTTAATAATTAAACATTAAAATTTCAGTATAAGGAATATCAAACATTCAGAAATTTTAATATTTTCCTATGGAAAAAGACAAAACTACAGCTGACTTGGGAAGATTCTCGCAATCTCCAAAGTTATATTTCTTCACTTGTCTTTGCCGGACAGGATGATATATTATTTGTATGAAAGTTATAAATAGACACGTAGAAGCTTCAGATACCTTTAAGTATAATGAGTAACGTTTATTTTAACATTGATTCCCGACGCGCGCTGGAAGTTACAGAGAAAAACGCGAAACAACGGTTCAGAAAGTCTCTATTGCACACTTTGTGTAAAAAATGAAAAAATGTTCTCGCGATTATTATTATTATAAAGCTTTATTATTCTCTTAACGCTTCTATTTACGTTTTTCTAATTACGTTTCTCATTGCTTGATTGTTTTATATATTAATTAAAATGACTAAGACGTCTATCAATCTATGTCGATACTATCTTGTGCTTATCCTTATTTTTGTTTTTTTTTTATTGTAATAAGGAAGCAAACGACCAGAATGACCACCTGATGATAAGTGGGCACCTTCGCGTATAGACATCTACAACAGACGAGTTGTAGCTGTATTGCCGGTATTAAACTATTTCCCGTCGTAATGCGACTTTAAAACTACTGTTATTTACAACAGTAATATATATTAATTACGGCAAAGTACATTCATTTCAGCAAATGTTCCAAACTCTACAAAAGGTAGAGTCCATTTGGTCCGTGGTTAAACATCGTCCACTGAGATTTCCTCTGCGAGAGTTTTACTTAGGACATTCACCGTAGAAAAGAGTTAAGAGTGATTACTGCAAATGAATACAATAATGGCGATATGACATTATTTGATTAAGTATTCAGCGTCGCGTGGTGTGGTGTGGTGTGGTGTGGTGTGGTGAGGCATTGTTCGCGACGGCTCCGGCCGGATGTAGCACTGCGGACGGCCGCGCCAACTGTGTCAGTGGGATAGAAAAGACGCTAATTATAATAACTCGTCGCTCTCGCTAATATGTAACGGTCCTGCGGCTTTGTGCGCCGTCGTCGAAGCACTCCCTAATCACAGGGCACTGCTTCGTAATGCATTACATTTTGTTCACTCTTTCAATGTTCATTTAACGAGTACATATTATTTTTACGCTTTAAAATATTATTGACACATTTAGGAAATTAAACTATATTTTTAGAAAACAGACATTATTCTTATAAAATTAAGTCTCGTATTTTTGAAAAACGTATTTTCTCTTGTTATCAGTTGTCAGCAATTTCATTTGCTTATTTAATAAAATATATAAAAAAAAATATAGCTTCACGCTATATCCCGCACACAGCAGGGTAGGCAGAGGGAACCTAGTGTTAAGACGCTCCGTTCCCCACTTTCCGCCGAATTCGGAGTCTTGCGTGTTAAGTGGCGGAACTTAAAGCCGCGCTTTACCTCGACACCAGAGCGAAGAAAATGGAAATATAATTTCCACTCCTCGAGTGGGAATCGAACCCACAACCAGTCGTTTACAGTCACACTCTTGTGCCACTAGGCCACGACTGGCCACAAATTTAATAAAAGCTTTAAATATTATTTTTAAAACCATTAATAATGAATTGATGTTATCATATATACTCTATAACTAAGGTTATTGTATAACTAAAGTCTGGGACTGGTCTGTGAATTAACACTACTACTTATTTTAAAAGAAACTATTTAAGTCCTGAGAATTGGCACTGTTATGTAAAGTGACGTCAGTTCATACTCTATTCACTTATTATTTAATTTTGAAAAAAAAGTCAACTGACTTCCCACAAGTTTAGAAGAGGCATTAAAGTTATTTAACTATATTATAGGTTGAATTCGAATTCGGCGGTGCGTGGGGAACGGAGTTTCTAAACACTATGTTTTCTCTGCCGACCCTGCAGTGTGCGGGATACAGGGTGAAGCTAAAAAAAATAGGTTGAATTGTACGAAAACGTTTAACTAAGTTACTATTGAAAAAGACATTTAGAAAACGCATAAAAATTTGAACACAGCGGGATTCGAACCCGCACCTCCTTATTTCAAAATCCTAAGTGCATGAATAACACTTTGAAAATGTTAAAAGTAAGTTACTTATTGATTTGAAAATGAAAATAGGTAGTTCTATAAAAGCAGGAAGCCATCAGCATCAGGTCGATGGACGTAATAATCACTCACTACATGATACGCGTCGCGTTTGCAGGAAACTCGATAATTATCGTGTTCTAAGAATTTTTTGCATCACACAGAGTATCGTATGTGTATCGCCGCGCTGACCCAATTTCCGTTTCGTGTGACCACGTGCTGCTAATGTGTGCAAGCTGGCATAGAGCGAACACCGAAATAAACAAAAAACTAAAAACATTTTGCAAAAATCAATATATTTTACTATAGCGAGGTCAATCTAATTTGCTATATTTTTTAACAAATTCAAATTTTTTAATATTTTTCGCGATACGTACACACATAATTGTAAATGACTAGAGGTGTTTCGTGGTAAAGTGGAGAATATCTGACTGTGAACACTCCCATTTTAGCAAAAGATGATATTGACATTATTTGTTATTCCCAGCCTATATAAGACAAAGCGGAGTGGTTTAAAAACTAAAGCAAATGTCTTCATTCTAGTTTCTTGTTGCCTACCTCGTTGTATGCAGTAGATACATGGAGAAACTAAACAAAAATATCTGGCAACTTAGAAGTAAATTAAACTAATACATAATTAGTAAAGCATGAAGTGTCCATGTATAACATAAGCTCAGCTGCCGGAGATTAATCCGGACACTTCACACTCAATGCGATTTTTAAGTACACGAAGTCAACAAATTAAAAAACTAACAAATTAACAAAGTAAAAAGATACAATTTCTGTTATATTCGTAGCAGTTTTAAGAAATTACACTTTTCAGCTGTTTTAAGAAAAGAAATTAGTCAAAATTTATAATTTGAAAATTAAATGAAAAACGTTATACATTTATTTCATTTATAATGTAAGTAATATAACTTACTCTGTACTCTACAGTCAGCATTAATTATGTAACGTCTAGTTTACTTGGCATAATTAAATGATCAATGTATTCTTTTATTGTCATTTTGTTAACAAAGTCACGAACGTTGAAGTCGCAGCTCCAACTTAGATTTAAGGTGACTTATAAGATATGATCAGTGGAGGTCGCGAGTGGACGCGACCGCGCGGCCTCGCCTAATATTACAGTAGCTGTAGATTGTTGCAGCGAATTACACCGCGCGTTGTCCTCGCGATGACGACGCGACGGATTTATTACCATATATCATTTAATAACTTAACTAATCTAATGTAATTATATATTATTTAACTGGCCTCTAAGAACCTATAATAACCTGTACTTAGAGGCTGCGCCATCGTGGCGCTGTGGCTCAACGTCGGAATGTAAACAGGATTGATAGTAGGTTCGATCTCAATTCGGAGGCATGATTTCTTTTCATATACCCGCTACAGTAATAGAAAACCAATTCAATTTTCGTTTTTAAAACTATTCAAGTACATATGTGTATTGATTTTGCAATAACTTTATTGTTACATTACGTTATATAAATGTTTACAATCCTGCACAGATGAGCTCTGACACAGACACAATCGCATTCAATAGTTGTCAATACGATGTGGGAACAAAGCACAAAAGTTATAAAATATTATGTATGTTTTTATAACGACTTCGTGGTCGGTCGGTAGAGGTACATGCAGGTAGAGGCGCCGCGCGGGACCATAACAATAGCCTCTGCTGGCGCCCTCTCTCGTCTTATAAAAGTTGTGAAAACGATATACTCTTCATTCATATATTATGACTTTAAAGTGATTTTTTATGTCATTGCTTATTGAAATTCTAAGCTGTCGAATAAGTTCCAGTTGTTGTTTATAAACAACTTTGTGTCAGGTTAAGTTCGTAACTATCAGTTTGCTATAAGCTATGCCAAACTAAACAGGCAGTTTGAAACTAAAGTTTCAAGTCAACACATACTTATAGTAAATCTATTTTGTTGTTTGTTTGTTAGCTTCACGCTGTATCCTGCACACAGCAGGGTAGGCAGAGGGAACCTAGTGTTAAGACACTCCGTTCCCCACTTTCCTCCGAATTCGGAGGCATTGCATGGGAAATGGCGGAACTTAACACCGCGCTTTCCCTCGACACCAGAGCGAAGAAAATGGATATACTAAATATTTCCACTCTTCGAGTGGGAAACGAACCCAAAACCAGTCGCTTTACAGTCACACTTTGTCCCTCTGCGCCCCGGGTGGCCCCAAAATAATAGTATATCTATTAAAGTAATATTTGATGTATAATAGTTATTTTTGGTATATAATAGTTATTTTTTGCAAGTTGTACACGCTCATGAGTGTGAGCGACTCGCTGACCTCTCTAGTCTCTATCTCGCCGCTAATTAATTGTCACATTAACTTTGACATAACAAGTCGAGTCATGAGAAAAAACTACTTCCGCTCTTAGTTATAAGTTTCAACACAAACGGCTTCAGCGTGATATAATTGTACATGATTATAATACATTACAAAGTCATACGTTATAGAGATAGAGATAATGCAACCAAAGTCAAAGTATGCGACGGTGATTAGATAACTAATATGAGAATATATAAATATATAAAGTTATTAATAATTTCTGTTTTAAGATCGACTGCCAGAATGAGTCCTGATGACCGAAATTGAATATGTACATATATGTATATGTATATGTAACATAAGTTATAATTGTCTTCAACAAGTACCTACTAATTTATTTGTAGAAATAAGTAAAATAGGATAACTCGCTTAGCCTAATTTAAAACATCATTCAATTTTAGTTCTGAGTAGCAATACATGCAATGTGTAGAAATACTATGTGATTTTATAATGTAATTTAAGATTTAAAATTATATAATATTAAGGAAGAAAAGGATACGAGACTAGTTGTCTGTAGTGTTTAAGTATTAAAATAAAAAAAAACACAAGTTATAATGTAAGGTCACACACCACACAACGCACCACACAAGCGGCTGGTGGTCGTTGCAGGCGAACTTTCACAAAGCTCGGTGCAGCGCCGGAGCTTACGCAACGCAGCGCTGAGCCATTGTCAGGAATGATATTATGATGTGACTCATAATGTGAACTTCCTAGTTCTACGGCTTGGTATTGATCTTTATGTTTTCTATAATGTCATATGTGGTAAAAAGCATTTTTTTTGCTTTTCATACTTAGTAGGCAGAGAAGATATAGTGTTAAGGCACTGTGTGTTTCATTTTCTGCAATAAATAGATCTATTTCGGTTACCGTTTCACCAAAAAGGAAAATTAAGATATTTGAAATATTAGTATTAACCCAAATCAAGATTGAATCCACAAGGTAACGGTTATGAAAAGACTTTATTCGACTACGGCACGATTCTAAGATTATTTTACTAACATTGTAAATGTTTTTGTATATTAGCAATACAATAAATTAAGTTTACAGTTTACATACAATATAAATATAATGTCACAAAATACAAAAGTATCCATCAAACAAAATAAAGTACCACTAAATACGTCACGTCACTCGTTATCACACGCACGGTTTTCCTTGTCGTCGTTATTAGGTATATTAATACTCTTATAGCTAACCACTCGTTGTGCGGAAGTCACTCCGCTATCAAGTGTTTCATTCAAAGTACCATCTTACAACACTTTAGTTGCTTTAATACTAGTATAGTCTAATACTGTAGAATTAAATGATAATATCGTATATTAGTGCTATTAACTATCAATAAACTATTGTACTCTAGTAATAAAATGTGATGACAAGGAAAATTGTAGGAGCGCCGCCGCCCGCGGGGAACTAACAGTTATCAATGAATTAATAACATTAATTATTTAGTTATTCAAATGAGTAGCGAACTTATTAAAGCAGGCGACATTGAACAACTGTAGCTTCCAAAAAAAAAACTCGATTCATTCGTTAACACGATTATATTCCTAACGAGCACAGCATACGGCTGAGAATCGCGTGAGTTGTCGGCGGCGGCGAGGGCGGTACAGTTAATGCTCCACATCGGGCCGGTCTCAGCAACGGTATCTAACGCTAACTCCACGGTCAAATAATTTGTATTTACGTCCATTATAAATTTGTTGGAACATGTTATATGGACGCTGTCACTGTACTTTATACCTCGCGTAAAGAGGAAAGCTCGGACGCTCAAAATAGAACAAAATAATCAACAATGATAAGTCATTATGGCAGAAGTGAAAGCTTTTTATTATATTTGTATACGTTTATGTTTTTCAGAGTGTAAAACTTTGTAAATATGTAGAAGACCCATACAATGTGATTTTATTGCTTTATTGATAATAATGAGTAATCCTTGTTTAAACATTACGTGAATGTAAATTCAGATCATAACGTCATACTTTTCACCTACTATTATATAATTGATATTTAAATGCATACGTAATTTTTTAACTTCATTTATTTAATATAATTTGTTCTCTAACATTATTAAGACTTCTCAGAGATAATTGTAAATCATAAGCGCTAATAAGTAATTCGATTTAACTTCAAATAAATCACATAAAAAATGAATTTCTAAAAAACAATTAGTGTTTTACACAATAAGTTAATAAATAAGTAGTTATAATTACAAATAATGACAGGTGACGCATCCGGACAGTTTTAAATTATAAGAAGCTACTGAACGAGAAATTATGAGTAATTTGATTTTATTTTCAACTTTTAACAATAAAAAAATTATAAGTTTTTGCATATTATTCAAACTTTAAAAGATTTAAAGCTTATTTTGAGTGTAGTTTAAAATGAATTATAAAATTATAATAGATAAATCATACAAAATTTCAAATAAAACTACGGAGACTACAGCCAGCCTACAAGTACATTAAAAGTGTAACACTCGCACTCCGCAGTCTTCTGCCTCATCTAGTCCGATGCGATCTCGAGTTCACGATACACTTACACGCCTTTCAAAACACGTAACTCTTGAGAGACTACAATCTTTATTACATAAACCGAAATTAGGTTACTGCCTCTAAAACAAAATGTCCTTTTACTTATTACATAAAATTACAATCTCTGACGCGTTCTCGAAGGAGCTTGCTGAAAGTTATTTGCGGAGTAAGTTCGGACACACGAGTGCATTCATATGTAGATGTTACAGTAACAATAGCGTATTGTATTTCTAGTTTAAATTACAGGTTTCAGTAGCGCTGCATTATGGTTGTTTAGTGTAAGTAAATGTACACTTTGTGGTCTTAGGATTAATGCTAAACGTATGCATTCTTCGCAGGTAATCGAGATAAGTATAGTTTATTTGCTTATTTTACGTATGATCACAAGATTTAAAGACTAGAACGTGAAGTTTGATATGGAGCTAGGTGCTTTTGGTGTACATGTTATATTTACATAGATAAAGAAGTTAACTTGGTAATGATATGCGGGGGCTGTCTTAAATGGTATAAAATTGTATTCTGGCCTTCAGTTATTTTTGATAATCAAGAAAACGTACGTCGCAGTAAGCATATTGTTTTACGAAAATTATTGTTCAACTTTTTGTCGAACTTATAATAAAGTAAACAGAAATACAGTAATTCAACTAAAAGCTGTTAACTGGATCAGTGGTTAGTACCACTAGTATTCACCTACATATTGTTGTATAACGAACACGTTACTATCAAAATACAAAGTGTGTCAAGAGCACAGATTTAGATCGTAGATATATCAGGCTACAAGCTACAAGCTACAAGCCACAGCGCGGTGCAGTTGCAACTGGACATTGAGTCTCGCTGCCAACACTTCAACACTTCAACACGAATATAATTCGAGAGTTGACGACATCGAGCACCGTTTACTGTTACACTGTTGGACACATTCCCACTCGTTACAAATCAATTCTGCAATCGTACGACGTACAGTGTTTACTGCAAATATCACGATTTCACAGATTTCTGACACAAATCACAATTACTCACAATTGTAACAAGATCTTGACACATTTCGAGCTTAATTAGATATTAATGATATTTTAATATTCAATATTCAAGGACACAATTGCAAGTTCAATAGCAACTGTAAAGCTAAAAACAGTGTTTAAAAGCACCAAGCAATGTCAGTTCGAAATATACTTACGTAATACGCCTACATACTTACATAGCAAAGTACTCCAAGTGCATTCGCGTCGACGGATTTAGAGAAGTTCTTAAGATTCCGCGCGTGAATTATCGATCGTTTGAATTTCTTGCACATTACTACGTAATATCTGGATTCTGTTATCTAAGCGTAAGGCGTTTGTAATAAAGCAAATAGAATGTAAACAGTTTATTTTTACTACCGTTTACACATAGTAAATAATAGTGGGCGTTATTTTCACGAGAATCTATATCTATATATAATACTAAAAGAGTAAGAAAAGTCAATTCTGTACATAAAATTTCGGAAAATTTTAATTGGGTGATGTTAATCTATCGATCACATAGCGAAAAAACCACTCATCAGAATTTTTGTCTGTCTGATCTGTCTGTCTGCTGTCTGTCTGTCTTTCTTCTGTCGTCTGTTAATTTGTTCGCCAATCACGCAAAAACTACTGGACGAAATGAATGTATGTTGGTATAGTAATAGCTAATAGTCCAAAGGTACATATGGATAGTGTTTTATACCGGTTTTCCATGTAGTTTTTTTGAAACAATAAAAACCGATATAAGTAAATCATTTATATACTGATATCTACCGGGTAGAAATTAATGAATGAGTTAGCTTAAAGGTTAGAGCAACATATGGGATAGTTTTCATCCTAGTATTCTATACAACTGCGGCAGAAAAATAAAATAAAAAAAAAACATTTAAATTGTGTTGATAGTTCACGAGTGAAACTAAATTTGTTTTAATATCACTAATATAACTTAAAATAATTATAAAATAAATTGAGCACAACATTTATTGAAGATAATTTGCTATTAAAATACATTTGACCGGTCTACAAAACTTTATATTATCTATATGACAACAAATGTCACTACGTTTTCTGTCACCATCTGTTATTATATATTTGACATTGTACTAGATATATTCGTACTCATTAATATTATTATAAAGATGCTAAAATCTGTATCTCTTCTATAGGTTTTGTTTGCACGGGTAATCTACTAGCCCGCTTTAGATGAAATTCGAAAAGAAGAAGTCGTAGGGTCAAATATAGGCTACTTTTTAAAAAAAATCAAACCCTAGGAGGTTGAAACAGTGGATGAAACTTATGTATGTTAAGAATATAGTGAGAATAAAAGATCTAAACTCCTTGACTGATTTCGATTAATTTTCTCAGGAAATAGTTGATAAGGCAAAGTCAAATATACGCTACCTCTCTTTTTTAAAAATAATTCCAGAGGTGCTAAAATAGGGAATGTAAATATGAAAGTAGTAGTTCACCCAGCGACGCCGCGAGAGGGTCGTTAGTTTACCCTGGTATTCAATATAGTTCCCGCAGAAAAATAAAAACTACCAAAGTCAAGTTATATTGATTATTTGCAAGTAAATACCAGTAAGTAACACAATTGTAAAATAAAATAAAAAGTCTAAAATTTATTTAAGATATTATGACCAGTTTATAATACTATATACCTGATGGTATATATGTACGAAATCTGCTATCATATAGATATATGATAGCAGATTTCGTACGTTTTCTTACTAGATCAGTTATCACTATACGTTATCAAATAGTATAGACATTGTACTAGATGCATCGATGATTTTCGCAAGAATATAATTAGTGACGCAAGGTTAAATTTAGACCATCCCCCTTTTATAAAAAAAAACAATTCCAAAGAGGCAATAGTGGATGAAAGTGGTAGTTCACGTGGCGAAGCCGCGAGCGGGTCGCTAGTATATAATAAAAGAGTAGAAAAGTCAATTCTGTACATGAAAAATTTCAGAAAAATTTTAATTGGGTGCGTTAATATATCGATAACAGAGGCCAAAAATCCACTCAGTAGAATTTTTGTCTGTCTGTCTGTCTGTCTGTCTGTCTGTCTGTCTGTCTGTCTGTTAATTTGTTCGTCAATCACGCAAAAACTACTGGATAGAAATGAATGAATTTTAGTATGGTGATAGCTTATAGTCCAAAGGTACATATAGGATAGTTTTTATCCCGGTATCCTATGTAGTTTTTTTGGAAAAAATAAAAAACCGATATAAGTAAATCATTTGTATATCGGTTTCTACCGGTTAGAAATTAATGAATTTTTGTATGGAGTTAGCTTAGAGGTTAGAGCAACATATGGGATAGTTTTCATCCCGGTATTCAACATAACTCCCGCAGAAAAATAAAATTAAAAAAAAATATTCAAATTATGTCGATAGTTCACGAGTGAAGCTAAATTTGTTTCAATATCACTAATTAAAATAATTACAATATAAAATATGCATAGCATTTATTAAATATACATTTGACTGGTCTATAAAACTTTATATAATCTATATATTTATATAATCTATATGACAACAGATGTCACTACGTTTTCTGCAACGGGTAGCGCCATTTGTTATTATATAGTTGACATTGTATTAGACATATCCGCACTCATTAAAATTATTATTATAAAAATGCAAAAAATCTGTATCTTCTATTTGTTATGTTTTGACGGGAATTCGTAAAGAAGATTGTTGAAGATGCAGGGTCATATAGGCTACTTTATAAAAAATCAAACCCTAGGAGGTTGAAACAGTGGATGAAACTTATGTATGTTTAGTATATAGTGAGAATGAAAGATCTAAACTCCTTGACTGAAATGAATAAATTTTCTCAGGAAAATAGTTAATGAGGCAAGGTCAAACATAGGCTATCTCTCTTTTTTTAAAAATCACCCTGGTATTCAAAACAGTTCCCGCAGAAAAGTAATAAACTGGCAAAGTCAAATTGCATTGATTATTTGCAAGTAAAGCTATTTTTTAATATCAATAAGTAACACAATTGTAAAATAAAAAGCTTAAAGTTTATTTAAGATATTATGACCGGTTTATAATACTATATACCAGATGGTATATATGTACGAAATCTACTATCATATGATAGCAGATTTCGTACGTTTTCTTACTAGAACAGTTATCGCTATATGTTATCAAAAATATAGACATTGCACTAAATGTATCGATGATTTTCTCATGAACATAATTAGTCAAATATAGACTACCCTCCTTTTATAAAAAAAAGCAATCCCAAATAGGCAATAGAGGATGAAAGTGGTAGTTCACGTGGCGAAGCCGCGAGCGGGTCGCTAGTATTATATAAAATGTGCAGTAGTGCCTAATACTACGTTCAGTATGAACAATGCAGTCACTTCTAATCACCAATGACTGTGTATCAAAATATACGTTTACAAAACGCGATACAAAAAAGCAGAGATTAAGATAAAATAAATTACATTATTTACGTATTTAGCACTATATTTATGACACAGATAAAATTATATACAAAATTTCCACGTAAAATGCTTCAATAATAAAACTAGAGTGCGCAATATATGAGGGAATATTACGTTTAATAACGATATTATCTGGAGCATGTCCGCGTCATCGCTGACGTGGCATGCACATTAAGGTATAACAATCTCTAAAGCTTTAGGCGTCTACAATATTTACCTGTCAATACATTATTCCCGCTTTTTATGACGTTTAAAATTGTTGTTAGTAGAAATCTCGTTCTACCTGCAGAGTGCGGAGTACATTCTGAGAAAGAAATCGCGCTGCTAATCCAGATAAGGCTATGAAGCGGAATTCAGTATGGTAATCTTAAAAATAAATCATATTCGTTTTAGTATGGTTTTGCTTTGTCTGTAGAGTGAGATGAAAATAGATAACCAGGTTCTATGTGTAGAATCAAGAAAGGAAAATTTATTAAATATATGTTAACAACAGCAAGCACAATAACCAAACAAGGAACCAATCTGAGGTATCAAGACAAGTCTTTAATAAATTTAATTATAACTACAAATTTGATGTATTAAATACAGCAAACATTTCAAAGCAGGCAAGTACCGTCGAGCGCCAGTCGCAGTCACCGCGAGGACAGCGGGACCTGTTTAACGACGCGACGTATTCAGGGCCAATTTGTTAAAAATACGAGCGAGTCGAGTGTCAGCTGACGCTTTAGCAAAGGACTATTGTAACAGCGAGTTACCCGAGCGTCTCAATAAGAATATAGCTCGTTTAAATTACATAAGCTACTGGTAGCTTTCATATGAATTTTACAGCTATTTAATAGCTTCGGTCGGACGATGCACAGCGTCACTTATAACAAAAAAAAGTATTATTATTTTTAAAAGTCTGTAGTTTAATTTATTTGAGTTATAATCTACTAAATTCCTTGTGTACCAATTGATGACATTGCCATTATTTATAATATATGCACATAGTATTTTATTCGTGATACGTCACAAAAACCCCCACATCATGAATGATAAAGCAGACCGTCCGCATCTTGCTCTCTATAAAAAAGTTTATTTTAAATTTTTAACTGTTACGTATATTTGATAGTTAGTGTGACCGTGTGTCCAGATCTAGATAACAAGTAGACGTAACCGTATGACGGCGGGTGTCACGCCGATCGGTGCCCAACAATGATGAGAGGTCGCTCGCGGTTGCCTCACGCCGCCCCGCGCTGCCTGCGCCGCCCGCGGGTTGCGACACGGTGTCAAATGGTATTGAAATGTTCCTGCATTTTGCTCTCACAGCACGTCGCCTTCAATCATTATCTAATTTTAAGGTAAAGTAGCTGGTAAAATATCATTTCTTCCACGTGGAGCGTGATTTTATTGTGTCTGTAACTTCGAAGCGTCAACAAGAGCAACAGAAGATAAAAGAACTCTGGACATTTGTTTGTCTGTCTAACTTTGGAGGTAGTTCCTAAATCATACAGTATGGCACAAATTTGATAACGCGCAATAAAAGAATCGCATCCAGTCCTAAGAAAAGGTTGTGGTCAGGTCACCTTAAAGTCGACTAAGTGCGAGCCTGAGTAAAAATATGGATATAATTACAATGGAGACACTCGCACCAGTTATTTTCGTCTTTATTAAAGTAACACTGTGATAGTTAAATGCCACGTAACTAAGCGAAGTTGTGTGGAGATCAACAAATATGATGTTACAAGTCGGTTTGGGTTGTGGGCTGGCTATTGTGTCAACAACGGTGGTTCCGCGCTTGCTTGGTTTAAAGTAAAGCATGTATTATTCATTTGCAAAAAGGCGAGAATTCGTCCAAGCAAATAATCACTTAGAATCGGAGCGATGTAGGGCTGGGCAGGTCGCCAATATTTACCAACGATTGCATTAACTGTACTACTGGATTAATATATGCAAAATTTGTACATGCACCTTTTAATTTTATAATAAATACATATTTGTTGTTTAATAATTAAATAAGTAACTGTCCAAGTCGCCATTAGATAGCCGCCGTTCCTTTTCACGATTACATTACATTGCTTCGATTGCAAATAAAAGAGTTCGTGAGATCGATCGTATCTTCAGAATCTGAGGCAAGCGAATCAAATGTTATTTGAAGTGTATAACGAAATGTTTGTAATTACTTGCATTGCAGATACAAATGTACCAGCCTAAATGTATATACCGCACTATGTGCTAATTTATTATTAATTAATAAATATATGTACTATTATTTAATATAAGTCTAAAAAATGTAGGATGTTGCAGACGGAGTCAGGGGCATCAACTAGTACAATATAATAATATTTAACTGCGTGTGCGGAATAAGAGAGTGGCTACCGGTGTTCCGCATTTCCGACCGCACACACACGCACGCAATCACAATTTATTACGTGTACGTACACACTCGCACACGCACACATGCGCACACGCAATGTTCAATGATCTTTACTATTTCATTTGCAGCGAGCTTCGTGACCTAAATAACTTATGAAAACATATACTTTTTAAGTGTTCTAAAAAGTTTTATTGACTGAAGAATGTTGTAGATGATGACTTACGAGGTATTATAATTTATTTAAATTTAAAACCGTAGACATCATCACATTCACAAAACTAATAACACAAATAATGATGTCGGTCAAGATTTATTATTTATGCATAAAATTATTTTTAATTAAATTAAAAATGTTAAATAGGTTTTTTTTTGGAGACAAAAGTCATATAATAATATAATTTGAAAAAGTATATGCTTATATAAAATTAATTAATTTTGCAATTAATATTCTTTGTCTGAAAATAGATAAGTCTTATTAATTATATATTTCTACAGATCTCATACAATATAACCTTTCATATTATAGTGAGCATTAATATGAAAGGTTATAAATTTCTTGTATTTCTTATCTTCACGCTGTATCCCGCACATATCAGGATAGGCTTAGCCTAGTGTTAAGACACTCTGTCTACCACTTTCCGCCGAATTCGGGGGCTTTGTGTGTTAAGTGGAACTTAACGCCGCGCTCAGTATCAGAGCGAAGAAAATGGAAATATTAAATATTTTTGCTCCTCGAGTGGGAATCGAACGCACAGCCTTCGCTTACAGTCATACGTTTGTGCCATTGCACCACGACTGGCCCCAATTATACATTTTTGTTTCAGTGTCAAAACGATGTTTAATGGCTAGTAAAGAACGTTTCAGCCTGTTAACGCTTGGTGAGGAAAACTAGTTATTTTTAAGATTACAGATAAATTCTTATGAAATGGCTGCTATAAACTAATTATTACTTCTACTTGCTTCGTGCCTACAAGTAATATAATATAGTAAGTAGACCACAAGAAACGCTAATAAACATTTCGCATTGTGAAGAAATTTAGATTCTAAAACAGTAGTTTGAGCAAATCAAAAAGAAAGCTTGTTATATGAATGTATTATTAGTAAATAATTACATCATTTTCAATACATCTTTAGGTGTTGTGGATTCTGCTGATTCTCATAAATAATGTTATTTGAGTAGATTCTTGAGGTCATTCGATCCTGAACCGTGGGAATGATTGTATTAATTTATTTTCATTTCACCGCACTGGTAAATTAAATTGGGCTGTTATTTTCCATTTTTCCATGACTCCAAAAAACAATAATACGAATTGTGAAATCGGGAAATCAGAAAGCGGAGTGTTTATCCACTACTCATATCTCTCTGCCTACCGTACTTTGCCGTAAAAGCGTAAAACTGAAATTATTTATTAAGAAAATAACACGTAAATATGAAATGTCGCTAGAGTAGAGTTAGATGCGGTGTCGCCGCCGGTGACACGACACACATTCATATGTTAATTTTATTGAACAACCTTCTAACGAATAAGTCACTGGGTGACATTTGGCCGCATACATATTCAACGAAGCCGAAAGATGCTCCAATAACGATCACTTACATAATTATTTCCTTATTTTTTGTAAATATAATAAATTTGAAGATCGTCGCGTTTAATGTCACGGGTTCATCAGCCACAGGTATAACCTTTAGAATTGTAACAAATTCATAATTTTAGTTATAAAAGCTACCTAAATAATAATTAAAAACAGATCCAATGCCATTAGACACCTATATTTTTGAACTTCAAAGATACATCAATGAAAATTATGTTGGTATTAAAAGTGGTAGTATATGTAGCTTAGTCTTAATCAACATTACTTACAGACATACATTTATATAAAAACTGGTACTAAAACATAATTTTAATATCTAAAATGAATCCTCAGTTGTTTTTGCTGCTGTTCCCGTAACCAATTCTGTTTACAAGCAGACGTTGTCTCATTGCACCCACTGTGGCCTTTGATGGCTTAAAGTATTGCATGTACAAATTATGGGCATACATATGTTAAGAGTTCGTGAAATATTCCATTTACATGAATATAATATAAGAATGTATGTATGTAATACTTTAATGAATATCTTTATGTGAAGAACCAACTTGTAACAACGTGTATTATGCAGAAACGCGGCCTTGATCGATGCGTACTTGAGTAAGTGGTCAGTCGATTTAAATAAAAGATCTATTCAATGATATATGCCGTATAAGCAGATTTAATTGGCGTCGCTTTTGATTGATCGTATGCGGATCGTGGACTCGTTTAATATATTTTTTACTTTACACGTTACTGGTTAATTCCTGCAACTGTATGGTTCAAGAAATCTTTCTTATTTGTCATCTATACTTCCAAACGAAACTATATATTAAATTTTAGTTGTGTATTTACTCGTAGTAATTTGTCAGTCAGTCATTCTCGTAAGTTTTCCATATATAACATGTCCCTAACTTATAATTTGGCTATATATAAATACTACAATATATCCTACACTTAATTAAGTTAGCTATTCACGCTCTAATTCAAAATCTTCTTAAGACGCAAGTGTTCAGTGTAACGCGTCAAGAAAGTGCTATACTTATTTCGATTTTTCTTTTAATTGGAACAAATTAACGTAAACTCGTTGGTTTATTTACAATCTGTAGATACTCGTACATCTTTTTTTAGCATAGCATTGAAAAGCAGCATTATATGTGAAAGAGAACTTAGTGTCATCTTCTTCTTTAAAAAAACAAGAAATGAAAATAGTCATACTCATGCAATGCAATGCCAAATGAAAACCGAACACACAACCATCGAATTTGCAGACAGACGTTGTCCCACTGCGCCACGACAGACCCCTCGACATTTTTTACCCTTTTCAAATCTTTCATTTCAAAATCAACATAACACAGACTCGTGATATAAGGAGTGATAGCGAGTACTGACTGCAATTAACATAAAAGGTAGTATTTACTTCCCGTCCGAACCTTCTGCGTGTTTTTGTTTGGTACTCACCGTACTTACATAAGCCATGCAAATACGGAGTTATTTAGCGGAGTGCAGTGTAGGCAGCGTCGTTACGTGGCGTGACAATTATGAAGTCTAATGATCGGTAACCGGAGCCCGGACGTGACGCGCTCTACCTACTTTAATAGTGGTAGAGTATGTGATTTTAATGGCATTAAATTCTTTGTTTGTGATACTTTAATGGAGCTCGTGCGAGAGGAATCTTCGTAATGGATTATGCAGTGAAAACTAATATTCCAGTAACCCCACATGTAATGCCTACCATCTTTTACGGAGCTTGAAACACAATTGTTTTGGGTAATCCAATGAAAATGGAAAACTTACGCGTCATTTCGATCTACTTATTATATATGTCGTGGCCATATCGTTTAATTGACTATTTCATGAAATCGTTGACTATATCATGAAATCGTCGCAGTTCATGAAATGACCAATTATCGTTTGGCCAGATCATGATGTCGTTTGACGAAATCAATGACAGCCTAACGTTTAACGATATGGTCAACTAAACGCGTGGCTACTTCATGAAATTGTCGATCTTGTTTGACCAAATCGTCAATTATAATTACTTTAACAACCGATAGAGGCGCTAGAAGCGCTTTTTCGTATATCAGCTGTTCGTAATAAAGCAAAAACTTTAGTTTTAAATATTTTTTTTTATTAAAAGCAGAATTAACTATCCGTTTATAATAAGTAAAAATTATATTCCTAAAAAAATATTATCTTTTTATTTTATTGAAAATAATTATAATTTTGATTTTAAGTTGTTTTGTATTTGCGATACTGTAATAATAACTTTAAGAAATATATAATAAAAACTACTTTTAAATACTAAAGAATCTGTTAAATATAAAAAGTTTAACCTAACCTAACCTATCTTGATAGGTTTTAAATATATTCACACAAAATAAAAATAATTACGTAAAAGAATTTTTAGGTTAGGTTAGGTTAAACCTTTTTTATTTAATTGATTCTCACAAGATTGAAAGTGTTTTGAGCTAAAAAAATCGCCATTATATATAATGAGTTCGTATTACGCACATATTCTGAATTTATGTTAAATATATTATAAAGACACCTTATTTTACGATATGACCAAACGTCGACGACGAAATCGTTAAACGTTGACGAATCAACGATATCGTCAAATTCAGTTGGTCATTTCATGAACTGCGACCATTTCATGATATCGTCAACGAGATCATGAAATTGTCAATTCTACGATCTGACCACGACATATACACAAGACCTATATTAATTGAAGTTTATAAGTATATGCAAAAAAAGGTATATGACAAAATGTCCGTAGTGATATAAATTAATTTTATATAGCGATTTCATGGAGTACACAACTGTTATCTCGTAACATGTAAAAGCAAAACTGACGCAGATGTAATCTGCTTCACATTTGTAAAAGTTAAATGGACAAAACAGCTATCGTCATGAAACATGTAGCTGTTTGGTGATTTACCGCGGAACATTTATTTGAATCGGTATTAATATCGTATTGCAGATAAGGACTTCGCAAATAATATATTGTGTTTTAGATTATTGCGCCGATAACTGTACGTAATGGTAGAATTATTTATACATTTTAAACAAATATTGAAAGTTGAAAAATTATTAACATATTACGTTGCTCTAAACCATTTCTTGCAAAGAGCCATTCAAGCACTACGACACTATAGGTACATATAATCTATCTAAATGATTATACCGTACATAAATTTCCATTGTATGCAAAAACAGCATAATATGCTATACGTAATAAGATTCACAAAATATAATGACAATATAAACAAAATTGTATCACAATCTGTCGCTTTATTTAACTGATTTTATGGTGGTAATGAACAAAAATGAATGTAGCCCGTACAAATGAGGTTGCATCTGCCGCAAATAGCCCGCCGCCGCCGCCGTCTCCCCTCTGGTACCACTTACGCTTATTACTGCTGCTTCTAACCTTGGCAATTTGCTAAATTAAACAAATAACATTCAAAATTAAAGCTGCTGCTTCCAGCGTAGCCTTTTTATATATAAATTATTTGTTAAAATATGTGGCAAGACGTTAACGTAGTGTAGCATTGGATTCCCAGCGTTGGCAAAAATTTAAATATCAAAAATAATCCTTTGTTCATACAAAAACCACGATTTACAAATAACTTTATTAATAACGTTATTAATTGTAGTAAAAACATTAAGAACTAATTAATATTCAGTTAATTGTAATTTTTATGTGATTGTTTGTTGGCTAAATAATGAATTGTTAATATTTAATTGTTAGTTGCAATTATTTTTTGCCTAATACTGGCACTACCCACCCCGCCTCGCATACACTTAGTATGCGAGAGACGCGTACTAAAAATATATAATAGTAGGTGTGCAAAACAAATAGCAAGTATTGAGTCACAAACTGAAATTGGTGTTCGAAATAGAAAATAAACAAAATCTAATCCAATAACATTCGGATTAATGTTAGCGGATATCAATGACCTTAGTTTAGGACACTCGCCAGCGACACGCCGCCACGCGCGCGCCTGTGACGCCAGCCCTGTCTGTCCCACCACGCGACCTATCTATGTATACTAAACTTTAGATTGATAGAGAACAAACTTTTTACCATTCTATGGTATCATCGGGCATTCACGAGGCTGAGAGGGACACTCAAAGCAATGCCTGGAGCTTACAACACTAGTGTAAGCTTAAGGGGCCCCTTCAAAATGTGCATTAACGCTCGCATCTATTGTTTGAGCTCGTCTTTCTACTTAACTAAATTTCAAAAGATCCTAATAATGCCGCCTTCTAAATACCTGCATGAATCAATGAATCATCGATCATCAAATGAATATTTCATATGTTCCAATTCATTATTAAAGTTTTATAAAGATGTCAAGTTAAACGATTGTGTTTCATAATTGTACGAAGTTTCTGGAGTCACGTAATATTTTATTCTAAGAATTAATAATCAATAATTATCTGTAGACAAAAATTATCTGTAGACAGACATGTATTTCTTAAATATCTTTGTAAATTGATGTAAGTTTTTCGATAAGATTAGCATCAGGACGGCGCGGCGGTAACACACAATTAATTTTAATCGATTAATCGACTTAAGTGTTCACTAAAATGTTTAGTGAAAAAAGGCAAAGTATAAACATTTTAAGTAACAAGATTCGAGTCCGCGCCTCTTGAAAACCTGTGTTCAAGCAATTTAGCCAATTAAGTTATATGTTATTATCGAGCACAGTCGAAATTCTTATAAGTTATAAGCTTGTTACAACTTATTATTATTGTTGATATACGTGGAAGCCTAACGTTTCCAAGAGGCATGAGATATACGTTTTCTCAAATGTTTTTTCTTATTCTAAGTGTATTCACTCACTTAGCTTTAAAAATATTAAAAGACTTGAGAGTTCTTGAGTGTTCTCTAAACATTTCTTATTAAAGTTTGTATGGACGAGCAACTTAAGTGAGGTATCCTACGTCACATGCCAGCCAACGACAGCGACGTCACTCCCACAAAAGCCGACTCGTGGATATTTCTAACGACTTGTGTGACGTTCTTATATTTTTATTAAAGCAAACACGATTTAACGGCATTAAAGCACCGTTGTAGTCATCGTCGTATTTATCTTTATAATATATGCGAGTTTTTTTTATTTATAGCAAGAAATATATGATGCTAAAAATTGAGACATATTTATTTCAATGAAGATTTGTAATCGTCCTTTTTTATATATATACATATTCAAAATCAAAATAATGTTGAAATATTTACAAAATCGCGCTACAATAATTTAGTGTTAATATTTAGATATTTGCAAAAACTGTCACATACTCTTATGTTTTATATTAAAATTATTAAATAAAAATTTATAAATTTAGTGGGTCAAGATTGTTTTAGTAAATATATTTCGTGAATCTATACTAATATTTAAATGTGAAAATTTATTTGCATGTAAATACGTTTTCATTTCTTTCACGTGATCCATTAAGATGACCGTAAGAATAACTCCATACTAAATGTTCTCCATACTATATCCCTTTTTTCGATAAACTATTTACAATAATAATTAGCAAGATGTTAGCAATAACGTTAGCTATAATTCTCTAGGCCATGCGAGTGAAGTCGCGGATAACAACTAGTAGATGAAAAATTTAAAAATTATTTGTTACGAGCACGGCCAGGCGTATAGCATATATCGCACACTATACAGGTACACAGCGTACATCATCGATAAACTTTTATGGTTTTATAACGATTGTTCAGCGCTTATTGCCTCCGCGAAAATAAACGGCTGTAAGCTTTATTGTCTTGCAAATTGTTGTTGTGACATCTCGCTATGTTTAGCTTCTCATACTCACGGTCGCTTGAAATAAAGATTTTTATTTTAAACGCAAAGGTTTTATATAATAAATAAATAATGTATTATGTACAAAGTTGTTGGCTCTATAGAACATCTAAATAAAGTTGAAATTGATCAGAATTAAGAAACTACAATCGCTTTCATTCATGTTGTTGTAATACGATAGCAGATACACTGGGTATGTTGAGAGGTCACACGCATAATACGTGTAATTAAAACCTCTCATAACAAAATAGCTGAATTATTCGATTCATACAAGATGTGTATAATGTATTATATTAGAAATCAAATCATAAGTTACTATAGAAGCTAAACGGTGAAGGTGGCATTAACGCAGTGGAGGGCGAGTCCGGCGCCGGCCTCCGACGGCGGACACTCGGTAGAACAAAGACGCGCATCCATCAAACTGTACAAAGCATGTCAATGTCTTTGAACACGCCATTTCCATCAAATTATACAATACACATTATGTCTCGCAAGTCTCGTATTTCTCTATCAATATTTTGTAATGCAAAGGTCGCGAATGAAGGCCTGCCGCCGTCTACTGCCGACGCTACTGTCGATAACAACAAAAACTGTTACGGTCATAGGACTTACTGTAGCGAAAACATTTTTTTCCCTTCCTTTACAGTTTACTAATTAGACGGTATTTATTTGAGGAAGAACACAGAGGTCACCTTGCCGCAGCTTAGTCAGTAAGGATAGACTTGTATAAGTCAATGCAAAATTAATACAATTTGAATGTGAATTGATAAGTCTTGGCATTACACATATACGGGGAAATAAGCAACACTGAATGATTAAGGAAAAGAATACAGTTATAAATATAAAGTGACTTGTTGTTTTACTCGTTGTAAAAGCCATTCCTTTTTCGTAATAAAATCGATTATCGAGTCCGCTCTGGAAGGCGGGGGGAGGGCGGCGGGCGGCGGGGGCGGTGACTCATTGTAAAATACAAGTAAAAACTTATGAGTCGCGTCTATTCGAACTAAATTATGTCGCTGACCTCAACACAAGCGCGCATACAACATAGATAGCAGCGAATTCTTAGGAAACGACCATACCCTACTTACTTCCTTACGAATCAGGCCTAAGGCAAAGTTTTTAAAGCTACAATTTGTTTATTAAAGTGATACTCATGCTGCCATATTACCGTTGTATGTATCTTAAACATATATTTTTAATTCGCCTAATAACCTAATATGAAAGAGAGCCAAGACCTTCAACTACGCGTTGTTTACGCAGATGCTGAGCGTTGCTTTGGAAACCGGCGTGTATGTCGTAAACAAAAGAAAGCGACCAAATTAATGATTCTTGTTAAACCATAGTTGTGTGATGGGTTGTGACGTCACTCGTTACCGGCCCTGCTATTAGACGTAACTTTAATTGTTATATTGTATATAATAATATATTATTACAGATGAGTCCCGGCGTCCCGGAGTTGCGTCACGACGGGCGGCTGACTGAGAGCACGGCTGGGGGGTCCCCGATAGCACCTCTGTTACACCAATGGCAAGATTTTATATTTTCATAAAATTACTGTGTATACTATACCCCGCATACAGTAGGGTAGTTACAAAGAATAGTGTTAAGAAACTTCATTTTCCATTTTCCACCAAATTCTGGAAGCATTATCTCGATGCCAGAGCGAAGACAATGAAATATTCAATACATCAATTTCTCGAATAGTTCCTGGAATTGAAGCCACGCCCAGTCTCGTTTACAATCTCACATTGTGCCCCTTCGTCACGACTGGCCTCCCAAATGAGTGTTTAGAAATGACAAAGTTTGTCAAAGTTTGACCTCCGAGTTACAGCGACTTGTGTTGCGGAGTTGCGGTGACGAGCTCACAACGCGAAGGCGGACTTCGCTGTCTTCTTAAGATTTGTTTGTAACTTCATAATAAAACCAGAGACGAAGTAATAATAAATATGACTTAGTGTTAAGACACTCCATTTCCACTTTTCGCCCGAAATCGAAACATAGCGCATTGATTTAACAATGATCTTTCCATTCCATTTTTTTTATTAAATATGAAAGATAAAATAAATCAAGTACATCTAATTTATTACGAAAAGCTCATAAAATTTCATGTGTATTTTTTATAAAAAATATCATTCAGATTCAAAATAATATGGGGAAACTGAGACTCATGCAATACCACCAGACAAATATAAAAAGCTTCTATTTTCTTTATTTCAACTTAAAAGCTCAAAAATAGGACTATGGCGATAAATTGTATTAAATAACGAAGTATTATGTGATGTCTCACATCAGAATGTAAGCGCTATTGTTATTTGATAGTTATGTGTGAGTGTGTGAGTGTGTACGGGTGAATGTGTGAGAGCTTAATTTCATTACTGTGTGTGTAAGGATCATAATAATACCACTTTTTTATAATTATCACAATACAACCTAAATATTATTTAAGCAATTTAGATTTTTTTGATAAAAACAAATAGAGGACTTATGCAATGGTCTTATAAAATGTTATATCTAATTGTATTATGAAATTAAACTATTTTTAACCGGATTAATAGCGTATATTTTTGGTATTCAAAAATACATTTTTAGAACACTTTACAATAGTCCGTGGCCATATTCAGCTGTATGTGAGCATGCTACGGATAAGCCCAACCATTACATAAGGTTTGGTAAGCTTCATATCCTCGCTAGGGAAAATAGATATGTCCCAGAAACAAACGCGATTAATACGGTTAAAAATAGTTTCATTTCAAAATGTGTAATAGACGCGAAAACAAAAGATTATAATATCTAATTTTATGTAGGTCTATATAGGACTATATATAGACCTATCTAATATAATATCTAATACTATGTAGAACTATGCCTATAACTTTTTAGCTTTTTGAACACTAACACTTTATTAGTTTCATCGAAAAAACATTTGAAGCGTAGCTATTCTTTTTCATTACTTTAGATTGACGTTGGAGTAATAACTTTTAGTTTTTAGAATTTAAGTTTGAAGTTATTTAAAGAGAATTCTTTATATCATTACATAATATAAATCAAAGTCGCTCCCCGCGTCTGTCTGTATGGTATGTATTAGATCTTTAAAACTACGCAACAGATTTTAATGTCGTTTCTTTTAATAGATAGAATGATTCAAAAGGAAGGTTTCAATGCATGCATGTTTATTACATGCATAATATAGTAGAGAAACACTCATAATTTTAGAGGTTTCTAATGTAATGTCGGCGCGGCGGCGCGTGCCTATAGTGAAATAGTCGTGTAGTTCACGCAGGCGAACCCGTGAGCGAGCCCCTAGTCAATATATAATAATAATATTTAAAAGGATATTGAGAATCGCAACTTAACACGCAATTCCTTCACGCTTCACGTTTTTGCCCGCATAGCAGGATAGATAGACAGAATCTAGTATCAAAATATTTCCTCCGTTCTCTACTTTCCGCTCGAAATCGAGGCGCTTTTAAACATTTAACATGTAAAATAATTAGTTAAAGTAAACGAAATCCACATCAAATCACAAAAATGATTTGGCGTGTGTGCTGGTACGGCGTGACGTAGATGAGCATTTCTCTATATATTTACATAACTAGTCCAACAGTAAAAGCGGCAATTAGCGAGCACGCGTCGCGTCGAGTCGAGGCGGCGCTCTAGCTGACGGAAAGTAATGAATATGTGTATTCAACACTAATTTCGCTTAAGAAACTTCTAAACTATTTCGGGCGCAGCTTGTGAGGCGGAAGTCGTAGTGGATGGGACTATTTGAGACTTCGGTTCATGTTTTGTATTAATATAAATGGGTTACTTTTAACTTTTATTAAATAAAATATGGCGATGAGTTTTATTTATATGAAACGGAAAAAATAAGTTAATAATTTTTGAATGTTTTGATGTTTGGAATAATAAAAGTGACAAAATTTTACAGCCAAAACCTTATAATTAATTTAATTAATTAATAATGAATTAAACTTTCAAATTTTATATAAAGAACGGCATCATTTTATAATGACACTTCTAGGAAAGTTGTAATTATTATAATGAATTACGAAGATCTCTATTCCGCCGCGCCGCGACGCGCCACGTGCCGGTACTGCGCTGTTGTTAAATTCCTTCATTACTTATTTGGCTTATTGTTACGTTATATTATTAGTACAGCTTAAAATATTTAAAGTGAAACTATTTTACCCGAAATAATCGCGTATATTTTAATATTCGCAAATACAAATGGAGCCAAAGATCTCCTTATATCTATATTTTAAGATCATAATCCCTTTTATGTAATCACAAAAACTCCTGAATGACTCTTTCAAGTTATATTAGTATTCAATAACAGAAATGGGCATTAAAATTGAACTATAACATAACCGTCGCATCGCAGTGGGACAGCAACTGAATATAACGTGATTGGTTGTAGGGTCCATTCCCGTTCAGCCTGATGATAACATCTAAATTATATGCATTGCCTGCTCAGGTAGGAGACAAAACGCAACGTTTAGATCCGCCATTCAACACAAAATGATTTCAGGTGAATGTTATAGGAGTTTCCTGTGACTAGAGAGCAGTAGCACTCACAGTATCTTTTATAGGAGAATAAACGTAAAGCTGCAAAAAATGAGCTACAACGTTTTTTATACTAATATAGTTTCAAAATTTTAGAGTATGGGTTTTAAAGTAACGTAAGATATTATAATATGAAATGAAACAACAATTTAAGAGTGGTTGCAGTATTATTGGAAGATTTATGACTCTTCTTTGAGAGCATATACTCGTATGAATAGTTAACCGCCCGCTCCCGCGCATCCACAGCTTGTAGCGAAACATAAACACAACTAAAATATCTAAGTGTTACGTATTTAGGTTAATGTTACAGGAAGTGTAAATTATCTCTTTAATCTTACTTTATCGTCCTAAAATTTTATAGGAAATTTTAATAGATTTAAGCATATTACGATGTGGTCGAATAGAAGGTAAAGATATTTTAAGAGAATCCTTTATATCTTTACTTTTCGTACTATAGTATAAAGAAATGTCGCTTCCCACGTCTGTATGTATGTCTTAGGATTTCAAAACTAAGCAACGGATTTTGATGCGGTTTCTTTTAATAGATAAAATGATTCTAAAGTTATACATATATTAAATTTAAGTACTTTGCAAAACTATTTTTGTTTATTTAACAAGTCTGACTTCTAGATAACGATAAATATAATGTAATCCTGTTTGCAACACTCTTATTTTGAATGAATTATACGCCAATTAAATCGTAACTTATATAATTAATACAATTAAGCATTAAAAACAACAAAAAACCTTCGCTTCTACAACTCCACCCGCATAGAGATATTCATTGCGCCTCATTTTTTATTAAAATTACCTTCAAGTTTGATTATAAATACAATAAAGACTTATCTACGCATAACTCCAATAGCAATTCATTATTTTGCTATCAAGGGCAGATAACACGTCAGATTAAGTAGAAGTTACCAAAATTTCATTTGACATAATTGCTTAAATGCGTACATACATATATATTTTAACCTATATATTCAAATTCAAAGCTTGATGTTGTAGCAAAAAGCTTACCTGAACTTTATTTAAATAATAAAAGCAAAAGTAACTGACAAAGACAACAATCATATCTATGTGATATATATAATTTTATAAGGTTATAAGGCCTTCTTTCTTTTAAATAAGTATATCACGACTTACTAACTCACAGCTTACTTATTCAAAACTTACTAACTATTTACCAACATAATTTGAAACACAAAACTTATAAGGAATTGTCAACATTCGCTGTGTTTGTAATCCAAATAAATAAATATTTTTAAGGGCTGTAAATAGTAAATCTGCGTGTATATAAATATTCAGTAACTCACCGGCGTAGCAAGTGTATCCGTAGCCATATCACCTAATGCACATCACTTAGTTCGAGTCGGGGGTGAATTCGTCGACACAACACCACGACGCGCCCCGCCGGGGTCTCGCAGAGCACTGCAGGGGCAGGTTATCACGCGACGTTATCAGTAGCTATCGCGAATCTAATTTGGTTTGCTAATGAAACTAATTAGTGTTCAGCCGAACTGATTGCGCGTGGACTTGCACAATGGACAATGGCAAATGGAAGCTATCGGCTGTCGCGTCTCCTTACAGTCTGAGCCCGTATCGAGATATAAGCTAATTATAATATAGTATCTATTTGATAATGATGGAATTAAAAGTCGAGATTAGCATTTGCGTAATTTATTAAGTCATTAGCTGTGTTTGAGCTGTAATTATGTTTTGACCTCTAAAATACAAAATGTTTGTCCTGTTCGTTCAGCAACGCGGTAAAGCAGTAAACGCGGCAAGCTGTGAATGTGCAACACGGGGCTAGTATGCCTCGTCTCACTTGCATGTTTGCAATATTCATAGTTTGTTTAGTAAGCACTATGTATGTATGAGCTTCTTTAATATGTGTTTTTTATTTAAACATATAGTAATATTAAGATAACGATAGATACGAGTACTACATGAAAATGGAAAAGATGATTGTATTTCCAACATAACATTGTATATCAACATATAGTTGATAGATAATAAATTTCATTTTTTTGTCCTTTTAATTACCAGAATGAGTGTCGCACTTTAATCAACCAGTGTTTTTATGAACATTTCTAACAGTTGAAATCGTACCTAGAGATCATTGCAGGTACATTCATACTTGCTAACGGCATTGCCATGGCATTAATACATTAATAAAAATATCTCTTGTAAACTGCCATGTTGTCGCTATAGTGGGGGAATATAAATAATAATATAAACAATTATTTCCCGTATGGGAATCGAAGGCACGACCATCGCGTATACAGTCAAACGCTTTCGAGTTGCGGCATTATGGTCTTCATCAATTAAATACAATTTATTTAGGCATTATGTTATACTTACACATCTATAAACGTGCGTATAATAACATAATAATAATAATAGTAGCTTCACGCTGTATCCCGCACACAGCAGGGTAGGCAGAGGGAACCTAGTGTTAAGACACTCCGTTCCCCACTTTCCGCCGAATTCGGATATAGTAACGTAAGCATATAATAACGTAACATATATTTACTATGAGTAATAAAAATTGATATTACTTTATAATAATACGCTTTAACATTCGTAAAGGACAAAGATTAAATGACGGATGTGATAAAACTGTAACTTATTATATTAGTATATTATATTATTTCATCGTATCGTAAGGTAGTCAGAGAGAACCTTGTGACAAGACACCCTGGTGTCCACTTTACTCTCAAATCCAGTTGTGTATGGGATTTAAGTTGCAGACCTCAACACCCAGTCCTGTCACCAGAGCGGAATAACTAAATCATAATAATAATTTCCCGAGTTGGAATCGAACCCACATTCAACGCGTGAAGAGTCAGACGGTAATCTCTCAGGTCACAAGTCAATTGTAAATAATATTTTGCTAAAAATTTTCGCGTTATTATGTAGAAATGATGATTTATTTATATTTATATGTGTTTTCTAAATTAACTTTAAGTTATTTTACTAATTACTTTAAACTTTAAAATAACTATAAAACCAACGTAAAATGGCACTAACGGTATTATTATATTATTAAAAGGAAAATTGCAAATGTTACGCCATGTTATGTGTAAAAAGTTTTAAACATTTTACACATTTAAATGATGAAAATTTAAGTGAGAATGATTATTTTTATATATGTATAACTGAAATGTATTGAATACTAGAAAAAAAAAACATAGTGTTAAAACTCTCTGTCTTCTGTTTTTCGCTTTACATAAAAAATATATAATACTAGCTGTGCCCGTGACTTCGTCCGCGCGAAATTTACAGAAGCAGTTATAATTGTAAAATCAAAGGAGCCTACTTATTTGATATTTTGGACAGTTGATGAAATATATTTAAGGATAAATTGTAGCCTATGTTTTATTTTGATATATGTATAAGCTATATTATTGTAGAGTTTCATTAAAATCCATCCAATAGTTTTTACGTGAAAGGGAAATGAACATCCTTAAAAACTTTCATGTTTATAATATTAATAAGACCTGTTTTACTTGTAATGAAAACATACAATTTTAAGCAAAGCTTTAGGGACCCAGTTTTTGTCCATTAAGGGAAACCAGAACCTGTTTTTCCCGGAGGGCCTCAGAAAAGGTAAGGAATTATACTCGACTTAAGTTCGAAATTAACTCCTGCACAAACATATTTAGGCTCAAAGTATACCTAAATTTTAACTTTAATTCGTATGAATACATCAGCCATCAGGAGGCGAGACATAACGCAAAGGTTGTGGGTTCGATTACCACTTGGGGAAATTATTATATTTATATTACTTTCATTCCTCCGCTCTAGTAAATGACAAAGACTCTTTGAGATACCGTGAAATTGGTAATAATTATATACATTCGCATAAATAAAAATATTTATTATTTAATTTACCGCAAGATATGTCTTACATCTACGAGTATATGGCTATAACTAAAATGAAATCGATATTTTTATCAATTCTTGTAATCGCATTATCAACAGATATCAAGTATTTGTATGGAAGTACATAACTACATATGTACGTATATAGGCGTCGCGTCGGCCGGCGTACCTGACTCGACATACTAATGCCGAGGGCGACACAATTCAAGGTTTCATTAAATTATTTAATTGAACGACTAACTTTAAAAAAAAACGTTGTTGATATTAAAAAAATAGTACTAAATGTCAATAGTACTAAGCGTCACGAAAGTTGTTTGTAACGTCGTGATGTAATATGAAAAAAAAATGAAATTTATGAGTGAATTGTACGTATATACGTGGCGGAACCGGAAGTGGATGGAAAATATTTATCTAAGTGTTTTAACCATATTATGCTGAGTTCTTAAATTAAATAATCTATATATAATATATAAATAAATATGTTTATTTTGTTGCATTTAATTTTAATATAAATTAGTGTTATAGATTAGTAAATTAAAAGCCATATTTTTTTAGTGAATCCGAGAATTTTTCGGTGATTATTTCTATTACTTAAATTAGGGATTAAGGCTTTTTTTCATTAATTAGTCGTTTATTAATTCTTATGTAAGTATAAGTACCCAAAATGGTTAAACTACGCTTGTTAAAAAACGTCATAGATTGGTAATCATCAATACCAAAATTTCTAATAAAATATCACCTATCAAAACCTATACGACAATTGAATAACAAAAATATAGTTGAGGCGACAAGGCTAGGAACGAGATAGCAAAGTGTATTATAACGACGTAATGGCATTTGCAAGTTATATAGAGATCGTGTATATCACCCACGAGTACTGTCTGAGAGGGGACCTCAGGGCGGAAGTGTCAGAGGTGAAGTCCCCTCACCTTTAGTTACTAGAGAAAGCCCACGAGCTGACGGAAGTATTGCTCATTACCATGGTATGCTCATACTATAATGTCAAATATTTCCATGACTTTCACTGGTAATGGTAATCACATACACTATAGAGTAGTGACAGAGGAGTAATGTTTGAGAAAATAACATATTCTAGTACTTTCGTTGCCGAAGATTTCATCTCGCTACTTTGAAATTTAAACACCTTTTTTTAGTTAAACTATAATTAAAATTAGTTACTTTTAAATTATTAAAAATGTAGCAAACTTTGCAGAAAAATGGTTAGTGTTGATCTTAAAATTTTAGAAGTCTGTAAAAAATCTATTTTCGTTTGATACGCCTTTTATGGCAGTGGAAATAAAAAGGGAAGGATATAAAAATAATATTACGTTTAATAAACCTCACGTTGTTTTTTAATAACAAAATGTATAGTACAATATTTGAGTCTTAAACATATTTAGTATTATCCTTTACTACCACAATAAATTATTTAAAAACCATAATTGGTTTATGGTGTAAGATAAACATAATTTAAAATTTATAAATAAATAAGTTTTATTAGTAGAACTGGTGTCCGAGCGCGTTCAGCTCATTACAGCGTTACGTTATGTCATCTGCTTATCTGCAGTCAAGTAATTACTTCCTTTTAGTATTTCTGTTTGTAATATGCTAGAGTATGGCCTTGCAAGGTCATCCATTACTGTTGTACTTGAAATATATCTTATTTTACTTTAAAACACAGCTAATCACATACTAGTAGGTATACTCGTATAGCGTAATCTGTGATGGGGTTTTTTGCACTACTACGTAATGACTATGTTTAATATTTATGAATAAGAAACGCTTAATGTGGAATTTTGCGTTGATCTTTGGACAAACATATTTCTAGCGTGTTTTTGTTAGTTTTAAAGATAACAGAGATTTAAAAGCAAATAATTTATTAAAATGTTACATTGTTAGGTTAGGGGTGAGCAGACTTTTTAAGTAAGTGTAAACATTAGGTAGCAAAAAATATATGAATAAACAACATACAAAAATTATAAAAAACTAATATGTATTTCGCAATCATATTGCTTTTTGGAACAAGTCGTAATAATTTGGTAGATCTTGATATATTTACGGAATATTAATAATGATAAAATGAATATCTGCAATATTAATAATAAACAAACGGGCCGCGAGTTGCTTACCCCTGAACTAGTGGGATATTCAAACTAGATTAATATAGTAAAGCAGTCATAGTAAGTTAGTAGGGGCCAGTCGTGGCGTAGAGGCACAAAGTGTTCGATTCCCCGCGTTACGTTCCGCCACTTAACACCAAATGTCTCCAGAATTCGGCGGAAAGTGAGGAACGGAGTGTTTTAACACTAGGTTCCCTCTGCCTACCCTGCTGTGTGCGGGATACAGCGTGAAGCTAAAGAAAACGCACGCTAGAGAGCACACACAGCCACACAGACCCGGCTTCCGGCCGCAGTGGACGAGTGGAGGGCAACGAGTCGTGACTAAACCGACGTAACTGAAACCTGACTGATCACATGGAACGACGAACGACACTGACATACCGGGAGGGACGGTTTTAATGTTATACACTTTGTTCATTGACGCAGTTAGCGTGTTAGACTTATATAGCTGATAATTTAGTATTGTCCCCTTCGTCACCTAACCTGACACCGCGCTTTGTCTACCTCATTTAAGAACATACATATTTTTTTACAATGCCTTATTGAATTCAATAGTCAGCTCTATATTATGCCGTCATCGTAACCGTAATCCATCTAAATAATTAAACGGAACTACATTATTATGTTCAATGAATGTTACCAGCAAATAGTATGAGAAGGATTGTTAAAGATCTATGAAATGTAATTAATTTTGTTTACTAATAAATATATTTAATGTAATCTAACAAAATATTTCTGCGTATTAAGTAAGTTATTAAGAGTCTTACAACTTTCATATTTTAGTGTCGCAAAAGCAACCCTGCACTGCAAGTCGGTACTCTGTATGTACACTACAGAGTACGGACACGTGCCGGCAGCGGCGCGAAGGCCGACAACCACTAGTTTTAGCAAATGTAACCACTTTTGGAATAATTACTGATGGAAGGAAACATTTAATAAATTATTATTAAAACATAATTTATCATATCCTTATTAAAAAACCAATTACACACCTTCGCATAGCAGCGTTGTTACAGAGAACCATGTGTGCAAGTGTCAAGACACTCTATTTTCCATTTTCTGCCCGAAATTGGTTATTGCGTGTTGTTTGAGGTCCATCCTCAAAAAGTAACAAATCATCTTATTTTTCAATTCGTTGCCATTCAGAGAGTGCTACATATTTGATGTAATTTGAAATGCGAGAAAGTTATAACATGTATAGTAATTAATTAAGCTACCGAGTCTATTTAGTAGCTCTGAAAGTAGGCGAAATGAATATTTATTATTTACGTTTAATTTAGATGGAATGTTATTCGTCTGCTCGTCTTTACAAAAGGAGTCAAGTGTCAACAGAGTTTGAAGTAGTTGTAATCAGTTAGTCGTTACGCTTTTGTTCACGGCTAAGCTTTGCGTTAAGCTTTCGTATATATTTGGCTGGTCGTGTGATAGTAAATACGACAGGTCGTGGATTCGACTCCCATTTAGGGGAATGACTACATTTAAATGATTGTAATTTTTCCGTCTAGTGTTTAAAACAAAACCTGGCATTTACTTCCGCCACTTAAAAGGCAAGCCAAACTTACTTAGGCGGAAAGTTAAGGATGGATGTCTTGACATTAGGTTCTTTAGAAATACTGAATGCTAGCATTTTTTCCGCTGATCCATAGAATCTTAGTAAACATTTTATTTAATTATATCAAGTTAAGAACAGGAACGTAAGTTAAAAAGTAGTAGCTAAGACCGTAATAGGTAAGCACGCGACGCATTCATACAGACACAAGACACGCGCGGGTTAATCGTGTTGAATATTGTTGTTAATTGTGAATTGTCATACATTGTGATTGTTGCAGTTACTATTTATTGCAGATTATCTTACTAAGAATTACTATACTTATTTAAATTAATAGTAACAAAGCAAACAACACGTTTAATTTAAACATTTTGTTTCCTTTATTACTGAATTTCATTTCGTAGAATTTTTAACTTAAGAAGCAAGTTTTTTAACCGACTGTTCGTGTCATTAACGATACGACACAAGTACGAAAATGTCATCTGCTGTGTGTCATGTTAGTACAAATTGTATTCGGCACAGAACGAAATCAAAGTTTTAGAATGGATCTCAACATGCAGCCGACGGCGAAGGCGGCTGCGATCGGCGATCATCACGAGATGGACGATAAGAAAGCGAGCACCGAGTAAATAAGCAAATTTTAATCATTGATTTACTACACACTACAACTTTCTTTTTTTCGTAAACTAAATATTGATCTATTCTTAATGTATTATACAAAGATAACTCACATGTAAACAAATAGCTAACTTTCTAAATTAAATAATCTATAACTTTAAAAGCGTTTTAAATATTTACAAAGGAGTTTGCTTGCAATATTACTTTGCATACAGTTACAGTTACATCAGCGCTGAAGCAATGACACGTAACACTGTAATAGGATACAATGCAGGAGGCGGCCGGTGGGCGGCTGCGCGTGCGCAACACTCTCGACACACGACAAAATCAATATTAATCCACGCCAGTAATGGCCATTAAATAAAGGCATATTAGGAATTCACAATAAATTACTTCTATGATGGTTTAGGTCATGAATTAATTGTAAACACACACAAATATTAATAGGTACTTGTAACATGAATGAGTGACAGTACTAGCTAGGGCAAAAGTTAAAATGTATAATCACAGTCTGTTATTAAGGCCAATTCTAACTTTTACTTACATTACTTATTATATAAGATAAAACAAATACAGTATTTTTCAAATACATTTTCTAATGCAAAACGTGCATTATCAAAGCAAAATAACATACAATATTGAAACCAGCACTGAGACAGCGCGACGCTGCGCGTGCGCAGTTTCTCGCGAGGAGAAAATCGATAGCTCTCCAACAACGCGTATCTCACAAAACTTGTTTTTAAACGAAATATGTGTCATTTGAAACTTGAATACGTACTAGCCGATAATTGTATGTGGCAACACAAAGTGAATTGTTGTCATCACTCGACTATAAACATCTAAAGAGGCAATTTTAAAAGATTTAAAATATTTATTACAATTTTAATGGCGCCACAAAACAAGTCTATGAGGGCAAAGGGCAGACGAAGCGACTCGACGCGGCGGGAGGGGGGCGGGGGGTGAGGGGGGACCGGGAAAAACAAAAAGCAAACAGCACGAAGAGCGAGCACTGTAACTTGTAACATGAAACTTGTTTTAAAATCATGTTACGAAGAATTTATTGAACACGAGCATTGTACAACACAAAGTAACACTTTTTACTAATCTCCACCAAATACGGATCTTCCTGGATCCACACGTTACGTGCGAAATTGTAAACAAGAATTAAATTCAATTATACTAATTTACAATAATCGACAGCTTGTGAACGAACAGTAAAAAATGATAATAACCCATCTGGCGGGCGGTTCGTTCCGACGGACGAAACACAAATAGCTGCAAACAAGGATTACAAAGCGCCGTGATCCATCACGCATTAGTTCCACTTTACTGCTTATTTTTATGTCACTGAGCCGCTAACGTGTAATTTATCTTATTGACTGATTGTCACGTAATAAGCAAATAACGTGAGTTGCAAAATTGTATTATTGTGTGGACGTTTTAAATTCACTTTGTAAGCTATTTGTTGGATGTTGGAACAACATTGTCAGCTTTACACA
Source organism: Dryas iulia moderata (assembly GCA_019049465.1). NCBI lineage: Eukaryota > Metazoa > Arthropoda > Insecta > Lepidoptera > Nymphalidae > Dryas > Dryas iulia. The sequence continues at coordinate 13,856,488 of CM032435.1, read as the reverse complement.
TACGAGTACATACAAGTATTATACAGGCATAATAATTATATTTATTATATGAACGTGGCGAAACTACCATGGTACAGTAGGCACTAGCCACTAGCCACTAGGCATACCAGTGTGTAACGTGTAGAACCGCCGCAAGGTTCAGGTATTAGGTTACGTACTTTAGAGCATATCTGACCGACTATGTATTAAATTCGCTAATTATATTGTACTCAATTAAATAATTGAGGTAATTTAATGTTGGTACTTATTATATAAAAAAGAACAATTGAAAACTGCGACCAATTAATGAGCATCGGTCATTCAACTACCCGTCGCCTGTCGCAGCACTCCTCTCCCGACGTCACTGTATCAAATATGTCGTTTATCATGATTATCATAACTACAATACGATGTGGAACAATGAGTTATTCAACATTTTGAAAATATAATAAGCAAAAATTAAAGCACTTTGTGACTATCTCTTTCATGTGTGTTCTAGTCTCCTTAACGTAAGTAAAAAAAAATGACTCACTGCTTTCGTCATATTTGCTTGAAAATAGAATGAACGAATTAGGAATTTCTTTTTAGAATTATTTTTGTAATTTTGCCTGTTTAACAACTGTTGTAAAATGTAATAAACAATATTAACAATAACTAACCAGCCACGGCACAGCGGTCAATTTAATTTCACTCAAATTAATTGTATTATTATTTTATTTGATCCAATCATTGCGGTTACCGATACGTAAGTACTGTATATATTTCCACTTCAGTTATAATAAATAATTTTCTACTCTTATTTATATTAAAATATGCCTAATATATTGTACTATTATTGTATTTTGCTCCAATACATTAAAATATAAGTTCATCAATATTTAAAAATTTGAAGTTTTTTATTTCTAAGCGTAAAACAAATTGTGTATATGACATGTAGAAATGTGTATGCCATGTGCGGTGTGCCACTTCGCCACATGCAAATAAATATAATGATCGTTAGATATTAATAAAAATATGAGACTTTCCTTGGAATAAGGTCTAACTAGCGTAAACTTGACTTACAAATTGAATTATTAGTATTTAATTTTCAAAAAAATATCCCATTATCTGGAAGTTGTTTACATGAATTATTGTTTCTTTATAAACAAAAAAAGAATCAGAATCTGTTTGTGCTATAAGTATGTATTATAAAATAAAGATAACAATAATATTTTGCTTATTTTTTACTTCAACTCTTTCAATAGTTTCATATTAGCACATTAAAACTAAATTAGCGAAATTTATTACTTTGAATTCGTTAGAAACTGTTATGACGAAAGTCTAAGGGGCAACGATTAGTTTCTTGTATTATACACATGCATTTTAGTTACCATTTTTGTTAAAAAATGTGACAAATGACAATATCTTAAAAATTTTAACGACAATGTGCTTGGCTTGTGAGATCTTAGCATATCGTTTTCTTCATAATTGTTATTAATTTATAATATGAACATTGTGCCTAATTACCATGAACATATGATTATTTAATTTTAATTTCGATTTTCATTTAGAAGCACATGTATGCTACGAATGGTCGCTCTGTAAATTTTCATGAATCAATCAACCGATAAAATGTTATAATTTTACTTATAATAGTATATCTCGCTGACTACATCGTGGAGATCATAAATAATTTAAAAGAACGCTTAGAAAATGTACTATTTGCGTCATTTTTATGAAGTTTCGATATGAATACACATCTCGGAGATTCTCACGCTATTCACTAAATACCCGGTTCCGATGACGCGAGACGCTTCATCATTTTCTAAATTTTCATATAAAATTCTTTATATATAAAGTTATAAGGTACTTTAGACGGTTTACATAATAGCCTTATATAAATCATACAAAGGACCTTACATTGTAAATGTAAAGTTATTCAAATAATTTTATTATGTTTCACTAAAACCGTCTTAATGTTTACACTTAAAAACTCCTTTCTCTAAAAGAAGATTGTCGTGTTAGTGACAGCTAATCGGCTTAACATACAGTCTTAGTGTGTTTGTATGTTTCTACGTAGTTTCTGCACTTTGCCGAGGTCGTTGTTCAATTCATTAGCTGAGGCCGAGGCGGGTCGGGGGGTCGCGGGGGTCGCGGGGGGTCGAGGCAGGCCGCAGAATGTTAATCATGTTGATACGCGTCTCGCACAGCGCTTAATTATTTGCTAACAAGTGACAACAGTAATCCGACGACGCGCCCCGAGACTATGTTGTGACTACTTCACTATAATTACTTTTAACGACGACGTATTGCAAAGTGTTTTCTGTCGTACTATAACATGGATATATCGACATTTTATGTTTGTTACGAATTTTATGGGATCGTAGAAACAAGGACAGATACGATCTTGTAACTTATTGTGAATGCTCCAAAGCCATAAGAAATACTTATTTTTGCCTACAATATTTAAGTGTTTTTAGCTAAATCTTTTCATTAAAAGTATAAGATCAGTTGATCTCCATTAATATAGCATTAAATTAATTTTTCCATCCTCGAGCCTCAGTCGCTGTACATGTACTTACACTCACAGCAAGTGGTGCAGTTTTCATTAGTAATAGGATAGCGATGCATATCTATATTTATCTGCGAGTTCTGCCGTCTCGACAGCGGGGTCTCATCTCGGAGGCTCACCGGCAGAGATGCGCTTTCATTGCACGCTCTCTTACATCACCGACGATAGCATCGCATCGCTCTCTGTCACTGCTAATTGTGCAAGACACTCCGTCCCTGCGGCCGTCACTTATAATTAGTGTATCATAAAAGCTGCTTTGAGGCTTTGTAAGCTAGTACTTTACCAATTAAGTTTATATTGTTTGTAATAATTTCTTAATATTGTCTTTGTCTACGAAGAATATGTATTATTTACGTTTAATTATTATACAATCCCTTACATTTGCGTCCACAGGCGCGCGGCGGACACCCGTACCAGCGCGTTATGAATCTTTAAACCTGTTTGTTTGGTATTGTTAGGGCACGTTACGACGCGACCACTCATTCTATTTGTGGGTCGCTGTCCACAAAAAACAGCCGATTTCAAATATTTGTAAACGTGAAACGAAGCTCAGTTAGACGATGCTCGATGAAATTAATGGAATAAAAACGTATCTCCGTCTAAGGTATTACTAAACGAAATATTTGTTTTCCTTATATAAATCCTCGTTTAAATACACGATAAAGTTTAATAAGCTGGCAATATAACAATTTTAGAATTGTTTACATTTCAATTTATACTTTAAATAATATCACCTTGGAAAGCAAGCAAGTAGGATGGAACAATCTATCTCGAGATCGAAACGATAGTTCCTTTCAATTTTATAAGCGCCGGATAGTGGACTCGAGATAGTGTACTGTAGGGCTCACCTGGTGGGTTTTGGTCAAAACTGTAGAAGGGCAGACAAGCGCGCGCTCATGCTGCGCCGCGCGCGGTCGGCGGTCGTCGACCTGGCGGCTAACTGTTCCGCAAAGCACACACACTACACTCAGCGACGCGTCTACTACTTGCGAGAGCTCGGGCAGGACTGGTCGCGCCGCCAGCGCACCAGCGCCGCCAGCGCCGCGTGCGCCCGCGGCCTTGACCGCCCCCTGCGGCGCGGGACCGCGCGGGGCGGGGGCGGGGACAGCCGACCCCTGGCACAGCTCCTGATGACAGGTAGCAGGTACCTGATCGGCACATTGAGTGTCACCACAAGCCACTGTAACTACTGTACCACTGTATCTTAGAAAAAATATGATGGTTCTTGTTTAATGGAAATCCAAGAATTTGTCTAGTTAAGCTATTTAGATTGTTATCATTTTAAAACTCTAAAAAGTATCGAGTGATCTTATGAGATTGCTAAGTGTGTCAAGGTGTTATAAATAGATCACGTCACGACATTTGGTGACCGGTCAGGCCGCTGGCAGTGTTATCCTTGGCGCTGATTTTGGATAGTTAACGACGAAGCAGACTTTGAAAGGAAAGTCAATTGAATTGACTGAAGCCAATCATTTCGTGTGAGTTATATTTATCTCCGATTCCAAAAAAATACAAGCAATCATGGCGCCAGTGTAGGATTGGGGGACGTTGAGGCACTGCAACAACGAAGAAGCAGAGAGCCTACTAAGTACTTCAAAATATAATAACAATAAGTCTTTAAGCTGGTTTCTCTTGAGAGTATGCTTATTTGATGCTCTAAGAATACTCTTAGAACATACGCTTACTTTAATCAAAATGCTTTCCGTCTTCTAATTGTTATGCACCGAATCAGGACACCTCTTACGAAATAAAATCTTATTAGGTATTCAGAGACAGGTGACAGAGTTACATGGTTTTCTATCTTAACTTGTCAAAAGAAGTGATCGCCTCATACAAAAACAATCATATGAGTGTTGACAAATAAGTAAAGCTTTAAGTTTGTCGACAGTGATGCGTGGGGCGTGATCTGTCTCCAGGTAATAAACAACAGGTAATTTCTCATAAACGCTAATCAATTACTGTCAAGGAGTCTCTTCTCATTTATTTGCCATTGACCTAATAACTAACCTAATATGATTACGATATTTCAATTGTATTAATAAAGTCAACAATTTGAATAATTTGTAGTAGACAATCAATTTGTAAACAAAGTTCCGTCATTCATTACTCACGCAATGTCTAAATTTCGAGAGGAAAATGGAGAACGGAAAATCTTGGTACTAGGTTCTGTCTGACTAAGGAGCTGGACTCTGCTATGGAGGAAAAAGCGTGAAGGTGCTTTGTAGTTGAATGTCACGAATATCACGAACTCATCATTGGATTTACCATCATAGGAACGCTTGGGTTTCCCCGTTAATATGTATATATTTTATACGTAAATATTACGTACTTAAGACTTAATAATTTCAAAAATAGCACTAAAAATATTAAAAAAATATTTTTTAATATACTTGGAATTAACAAAATCAAAATAATATAAGTAACAAAAATTAGTCATATACAAGGAAATATGTAGATATTTGTATGTAGTAGGTGTGTAGTTACCAAATCGTTTTAACTGCAGAAGGCAATTTGCAACTCGAAACACGCCTGTTGTCAGCGGCGACGGCGGCGTGGCGTGTGTGCGGACTCGTTATATACTTGCAAAACTATTTAATATGTCCGATGTACCTAATTAGTACTTTACATTATTCGTTAATTTTCTCGCATCTGCTGCACGCCGTTGCCGTTAACATCCACATTACACTGAAGCACGAGGAAAGTTGTACCTTCACAATCTGCTCCCATCAATTTATAATAAAGAAAATACTGCGTCTTCTTTCATGTAGTTTTTAACATAAGTATTTGAACCTGCACCACTATAGTTATGATTATTCTATATTGAAAAAGTTAGAATGTAACAAATTATATTATTGTTCGACAACTACACCTTTGTTTCAGCGAAGTTCAGTTTGGTAAGTCGAGAACCGGTTACTCCGAATTAGGATCGACACAGTCGTAAAACACAAAGGGCTTCGGTCTGGTCTCAGTTCATTATGGGACTTTCAATTTTTTTGTTTTATTTAGAAAGCATTACAGAAAATGGATTAAAAAAAATATAAATATGAAGTATCTTACTTAATGATATGATTGTGGGTTTGATTCCTGCTAGAAGGTTGTTAAATAAATATGTGGATGGATATTCTTTACATACTTAAAGAAGTATTGTTTTTTTTTTGTAATTTAATATCATTTGAAGTGCAATCATATGTAATTGTGCTGGAGCTATAAAAATAAATAGGTAAACGTGTTTCTATTATCATATTTTAGCATATTATAGTCTTACCAGATGTCGTGACGCAGTCGGTCAGGTTACGCTACGTTAGTCATTTTATTTATATATTCAAAATTCCAACAATAACTGTAACTACTTACATACCTCTATGATATAAATATTATTTAAGAAGTATAGATTATAAATTTTATTATTAAATTTATCACTTTTAGACTGGTGTTTGTCACTGCCGGGCCAAAATGAGCTGATGATGAAAAGTTGCCGCTTCCAGCCAACGCTACTCACAAAAAGATCAGAATTCTATAATACAATACAAAAAAAAACATATATAGATTCTGAATAACACTGTTTGATTTTGAAAAGATCGATCGGATCTGAGGCTCACACTCAGAGAAACTTATTTTGTTTTATATTATGCGAGAATAATAAAGATTATTCTCACTAAAAGAACCCTGAGTTTATTATAATATACTGAGTTTATTATAATATAATGCTCACAACTTCGTTTGCTTAGATCCAAAGTTACAGTAAAGGTGGCAATTTTCTTGTTTCTAAGATTTTCAAATTATATGTATGATTGTAACTGTTTTACAGATTTACCCTTTTCTCTTTCGTCAGACAAAGAGGACCTATTGACATTTCACTTCCACGCGAATTTGACGTTGCATATGGCGACACTGCCGATGCAGAAACTCAACGCACACCTCTATCTTATCAGAGATAAAGATGAAAACAAAATAAATATAGCCTTTCCCTCAAATAGTGCATACTTAACTTGTTTAGTATTTTATTATAGCTAGTTAAATAGATTAACTTTAAGCTTGTATATTCACATTTATCAGTGTACTCGTACATAGACGCACTACCGACACCTAAAGTTATAAAAGATTAAATGTTAGACTACTTACAAACAGAGTAGAACGATGGAAGACCTACGAGTCTATTCGTGGAAGTATCAGTCATAGGTGCTGATTCTAAATCAGAAGCAGTCTTCTACAAAATGTCGATTGTTATTGGTAAAAGCTCAAAGCCGTCGTAAAGCTAAAAGTGCACACAAGATGTCGCGTCGCGCTTCACGCGTCGGGTTCACTGCGCGTTGCAACTTGCAGAACAACGACGTTATTTATATTATTACATCCGCACATCAGTCACAGCTATAACATCGATATTAAAATTATATTTAATATTCATTTATTTCTCTGTCTGTAAAATATATTTGTGGTCATCTTCAGAAAGATTTTAATTTGTCGGTAACTTTTTATATATGTATGTGATTTATTTTATATACTGGATATTGCACAGAGTTCTACAGGAGTCAGATACATCATTGCTTATTTATATATTTATTGCAAAATGACTTACAATTATTGTATATTAATTATAAACTATTGTTTCATTAACAAGAAAGGAAAATTTATATATACATTTACAGCAGCGTCACTCGTGGCTTGTGGGAACAAAGTGTGACTGTAAACGCTACTGGTTGTAGGTTCGATTCCCATTCTTCGGAAATAAGCAACATTTCCATTTTCTCGTTCTGGTATTGAGACAAAGAGCGGCGTTAAATTTCGCCTCTGAACTCGCAATGCCTCCATAATTCGGTGGAAATTTAGGAATGGAGTGCCTCAACATTAAGTACTCTCTGCCTACCCTGGTGTGTGCGCGATACAGCGTGAAGCATAAAATACAGTACGCGCCACGAAGCAAAAGGCTTCACAAGTGTTGGCAATGGGGGACCTTGTCCAGGTTCAATCTTGTACGAAAAACTATCGCTTCCCACTTCAAACTCCTTACCACTAAAGAGATCTGTAAATAGTATCCCGCGCTAAGTAAAACACGTGTGCGTCAAGTCTCATTTTTCGTAGCAGATGCAAACTTCCTTCTTCTAAAACGCACATATGATATTACGTCAATATTATATATTTCAGATATTTCAATTACAGTTATTATAAATTCCATAATATTGATGAAAGCTGGCGTCAGTGGGCTCGTCAGAGTCTCTTTTAGAGATTCTCTGGAAATATTATTTTCTTATATACATAATCATTACTTTCAAAACTATATTATGAATAGAAAGTCGTACTAATATAGTACTTTATTTACTTATACTTTTTCTTAAGCTGTTATCAGTCACACCGGAAACTGTGGTTTAAATGATATCTCTATAGATATAACTGATTTTATGATTAGTATGTTTGTTGTCACTCAGCAATGTCACCTCGGAGTGTCCTCGCAGATATTTGCTTATTTTATTTTTGGGACGTTTGCAAATGTTGGTGCAACGCGTTTGTATTGATATTGGTATGTAAAGTCTTATTGTTAAGCTTTTTACTTTTATTTTCTTCTTAAATTGAACTCTATATTTTTAATAAATTTCTAATAATTACTTGTCTTGTATCATCAATGTACAAAACAAGTAGTCATTTTGTTTTGAACAACTTATTGCCGCCTGTTTTTCTTGAAAATTTACACAAGTGTCCGGATTTAACGACAATTTACTTTTTTATAGCATTAATCTTAAATGAATGCTCCTGCCAAGACGACCAGAATTTTAGTAATACTAACTTCAAAGTCTATCAACGTGTGGAATACCAAATAACGATACCATCTTCTTATAAGCTAACATCACTATTATTAGTTTTACTTGCTTATTTATTTTCCATTTCAAATTTGAGTTATTATCAACAACATCATTATAAGGTATTGTAACAGTAAGTGTCGAGTTATTGGCAGTTTAGTGGGAAAAGCCAACAGGTGTGTGGTGTCGGCCGAGATGCGACAATCACGAATCACGAATATAGCTTTCTATTTGTATAACTATTTGTACCTGCGTCGCTAACACGACCCTATACCTCCCTATACAGTTACTTAAAGTTATCTTAATACTGTGGTTAAATGATCTCGAATAAGGTTCTCCCTACTTGCTGTTTAACGTATTTAAAATACTTTTTACGTATCGCTGAAACAATGCCTGTATCCATACTCATATTATAAATGCGAAAGTCTGTCTGTTCGTCTGTCAAGTTTTCACGGTTAATCTATCGGTTCGATTTGGATAAAATATAGAATAAAAGTAGTAAAAAACCCAGGGTCAAACATAGCCTACTTATTTTTTCGAAAATCCACCTCTAAAGGCTTGAAATAGGGGATGGCAGCTTATATGAAAAATCTAAACCGCTTCACCGATTGTAATGATTTTTGACATAAACAATGTTTATTAAACATATGTAGTTGATAATCAAAGATTAAACATAGGCTACTTTATTTTGCAAAAAAATTCACCCCCAAGGGTTGCAATATGACGAAACAATTATGTACTTCACGCGGTGAAGCCGCGAACGGGCCGCTAGTAACACTATAATCGCGACTGGTCGTAGGCTCGAATCGCACTCGGTGGAATGACTATAATGCGCCTTTGAGTTCACATGATCCACACAGACACACAGGAAAGAGGAGGGCGGAAACTAGAGAACAGAGTGTTTAGACATTAGGTCCTCTCTTCCAATCCTGCAGGAGAAAGTTTGACGCAGAAAATCAATTAGCAACTCTCCCATAAACCTAAAAAATAATTTATAAATAATTTATAAATAATAGAATACATTTTTAAATATGTATTTAAAAATGTATTCTATTTAAAAATCAATTATACACAACCGGTATTTTTTAAGGTATGTTTTTATTCAGAGGTGGTATATTCTGCGTTATTTTAACAGCAAGGTTTTGATATTTAATACATAGAACAGTAATGTAAATAATATTGTAATCGTGTGTAGAAGCATCACTTTATGATTTCCTTATGCGAGCTTCTACTATTTATAGAAAAATATATAGTTTGAGTTGAGAATAATAGAATAGTTTGATTTTAAGTATTGCATTGACTTGGATATATTATTGGCTATATTACTTATTATATAGATTAGAAAGAGCCTAGAGTCTCCGCTCTCCTCGCACCACCCACATTCCGGACATGCGTGTAGAATGGCGGCGTTCAACGCTGTGCTATATCTTAGGTACCAAAGTGGAGTAATGAATGAATAATGAATTTAAATATAATCACCATCCACTTGTTGCACCCAATTCTATACCAATTCCTTTACTATGAAATCTGCTATTCTTTGGAACGAACTTCCTACTTCTGTGAAGTTCGACACTCTAAATCTTTTAATATTTCAAAAAACGTCTCAAACAGCACCTATTTTATTCTTATCTATTTATGTGTTTTCTTATATACATGTATGGGTCTATGTATATATTTATCAGTATGTATATGAAATATATATTTTAGTTTATTATTGTATCGATAAGTTTACGTATTTGTTTTATAAATATCGTATGTATGCACGTACTTGTCTGTCAGAGATTGCTTGAAGCAATAAGACCGCCTTTGCATGCGTTTTAAATTTGTAAATATTTCTTGTATATTTTTATTTATGTTGTGTGCAATAAAGTTTATTCTATTCTGTTCTAATCATCTCTCCGAATAGAACCCACAACCATCGCGTTTACAGTCAGACGTGGACACATTGCGCCTCGTCAGGACGGCCTCATATTTTGTCGATATCTGGTCGAACATTCCCATTTTAAGAGAATATAAGTACTCTTAGTGAGGCTATTTAAAACAGATTGTTTGTGTATATTTTTATATGATTATTTTTATTTGACAATATGTTTTGAAAATAACAAATAAATAATTTCTTTTAAAATTTTGTTACAATATTTATACTTCACCTAAGGTGGTAAGCCATACCAATTTATTAGTCTTTTTTCCGTGACATAAATGTAAAAAATGAATCGATATACATATTTAAAAATTAAAGAATGTATTATCATATAACGTCGAATTTCAGTCGATTTTTAAAACAATTTTTTTTTAATTAACAAGCGATAATGAAAAGGATATTACGTAGAGCAAAGACGATATAGAAAGCTAGTAATTTTAAAATGATTTATTTAACTTGACACTTACTGATGATGGTCATCTAAATTGTGCTTTAAATATAAATATTCAAGAATTAACCGAAAAATAAAAAAGTATATAACCTCTTATGATTACAAAGGTGAATAGTATTTCATATGTTCTCTTTACGTATTATTTTTGTTCCGAAACGACAACGACGCCATTTCCCTTTCATTGTTGTAATATAAATATATGCGATTTATATGTTTTCAAACCGCCTATGTCTAACAGTTGTTAACATAAACGGAAACGGATTAGAAGCTGAAAATCCATAGCTCTAGTATTGATTTTTTTCTTGATGTTATATACTAGCTACCCGCTCGCGGCTCCGCTGCGTGATCTGCGACTTTTATTCTTTATTTGAGCCTTGAGCCTTGGGATTCTCCGAACGTGTTCAATAATAATAAAATATAGCCTATAACTTTCTAATTGTGAAACATTTTGTTTTTGATCAGTTCAGTATTTCCGAACATTAGCAACAAACAAAGTTACAAGCTTAACCAAGAGGTTAAGCTTGTAACTTTGTTTGTTGTGTCATATTAATTTAGATTACAGTAGCGAACTATTCTAATTTTAGCGAGAATAAATATAATTTTTCTACTTTACAAATGCCTCGGAATCACTAACGAGCTTACAGCGACCATAACTAAATACTGATATACCCTACTGGCGTATCTCAAAAACATTACAAACAAAAGCAGCTTAAGTTATGTTTAGGTTAATCTAATCTTAAAACTTATTTAAATTGTTGACGCCCAATGAAAACGTAGTTTTTATATCTACTTACTAAAATAATTGGTGATACTACTTACAAAACGTAACATAAGGATCATTTAAACGCAAACTAAACTATTTCAATTATAATAAAAAAATAGTATTATTAATATTTTTTTGTGTAATAAGCAAGTTTCGAAAGTAAAGTTTTAGAATAAAAGTTTTACAAAAGAATAATTTTACAATAAAAAAAACCTTATGTTAGATTATCACTTTCAGTGGGCAGAAGCTTTACGCGTCAAGTGCCAAGACTGTGTCTCGTAGGCGCCGCGCTTTATGTCAAATATTCTTTATTATTATTATCGTTTTTATAAGCCTGGCGGTTTTCTTATACAAAATAAAACATATTTCTTACATTGTATATAAAAATATTATATAAAACGTAATTAAGCACAAAAAATAATAAGAAATTGTAGCCAGTCGTGGCCCAGTGGCGGCCCAGTGGCACTAACGTGTGACTGCAAACGTCTGGTTGTGGGTTCGATTCCCACTCGAGGAGTGGAAATATTTAATATTTCCATTTTCTTCGCTCTCGTGTCGAGGTAAAGCGCGGCGTTAAGTTCCGCCACTTAACACGCAAAGCCTCCGAATTCGGCGGAAAGTGGAGAACGGAGTATCTTAATACTAGGTTCCCTCTGCCTACCCTGCTGTGTGCGGGATACAGCGTGAAGCTAAAAAAAAAAGAAGAAGAGGGGCCAATAGTAGCGCACTTGTACCTCACTAGATGTGACTGTGGGGCGACTGGTTGTGGGTTCGATTTTCACTTGACTGCTTTATAATAATAAAAATAAATATTTTTTATTTCTAACCATAATAACATTTTAAAAAACAGTACCAGAGCTAAGTATTAGTAAAACATTGCATACAATAAGTTACAATATATTTATGTTTATTTTACAAAAAGAAAAACATAATGCACTATTCATGTCTGTATGTACATTAAATAGGTACAAGAAAAAAATGATGATAAATGTTATGTATATTAACAGATATCGCAAAAAATCTTTCTATATTTACGTACTACTAGTTTAGTCAGTTTTTAGTCATTAAATATCAATTTTTTAATATTAGCGAAATTATTATATAATACGAATAAATACGAATTATATGTACTAGCGCCTTGATATTTTGTTTAGCTTCATTTTTTTTAGCTGTCATAACACTATGGTAGGCAGAGTTCCCTCTGCCTTCCATAGTCTTATGACACTCCGTTCCCCATTTTCCGCCGATATTTAGAGGCATTGTATGTTAAGTAACGGAACTTAACGCCGCGCTTTGCATCGATACCAGAGCGAAGAAAATTGAAATATTAAATATTTCCACTCCTCGACTGGGAATCGAACCCACAACTAGTCGTTTACAGTCACAGGTTTGTGCCACTGCGCCACAACTGGTCTCATTAAATGTTAAATTTGTATAAAGTTATATTTATGTGTAATATAACGTTATAGTATATATTTCATTACAAAATATAAATAAGCAATATCTGGAATTCAGCCGGAACGGAGAGGTGGGAAAGGCGTGTGACAGTGTGTTGACATTAGATTCTCTCTGGCGTAGAGGCGTGAACTTGAAAAAAAGTGTAATAAATTAGAAATAATAGATAACACAAATTGAAATATTCCAAATGACTTGCCTCGTTTCAAATCCAAACAAGTATCAAATATTTGCAAGTAGAATGAGATACGTTATCTCCTCGCGGGTAATTACGAGATCCGCAATCTGTCAGTCGCCGCGAGATGTTCGTGTAATCGGAGGGCAAACACCCGCCACGTGTTTACTTTCTTATCAGAGACAATCTCTGCGAGTCTGATAAGCACGCACGACGCACCCGAACCACGCCGCGCCAATGTACACTGTGTGTTGACATCTAATCTATAGTGTTAAATAAAATTGGGGTGTCTGCTTGTAATAGAAAAACTAACTGCTCTTTAGGTATGTTTCAAAACTTATACCAAAATAATATCAAATCACTTTTTATCTGTCTGTCCGTTAGTTTATTTGTTCCGGCTCAACTATGGAATAGCTGGACTGATTTTAACAAGGTTTTTATTCGCTCTCTGGCCTGGCAGCTATCTTCGCTGTTGTAATTAGGAGTAATTTAAGCTACTTTTATTTTTAAATTATACGCACGAACGAAGTCACAAGCACAGATAGTAATTAATGAAGTATAGCCTAATCTTGTCTTATTTTCTTCACAGCTACTTGTATTGAGGTTAATACATTCTGTGAAAGCCTGAAGCATTCTGAAATTAGCTATGCTAAAATATTGAGGAACATTGTAAAATATTATTTCGGCGTATGTTTATTTTGGTTTGAAAATGAAAAAAATATTGTCAACGCTACATTTTCCTCGTAGAGAATATTGCGTACTGTGTAATGAGTTATGTCGCCACAACATTTGATAAGGACCTATTAAAATCAGTTATTTTTAAGTATTTTATGTGGAGCACAGAAAGAAGCACACGTCTAGAGCTAACGTACTAGCATATCAATAACGATGCATCGTCTATGATACTAGCAACCACAAAATATATGTATGTACATTTGTAAGTGGGAAAACATTTACCTTTTTACGTTGTAAAATAAATTCCATTCATGCTTAATCATTAGATGTATCAGATAATTTACACAATGAACATAATAGAAAGAAATCTATTCGTGATGGTTTGTGATGATAAGGAGAAGGCGAAATAACGGCCGCCTGTAACTTTTATGTACGTTTTAAATACATATTTAAACAAAGTTTTGTTCCTTATAAAATAAGTGTGAAGCAAAATAGCAGAGAACGTCACGCATAAGGGTAGATAAAACAAAAAAAAAATATTAAAGTACTTTATACTTACTATATAAAGTAAGTAGGCCTTCGTGTAATTCAAATGTTATACATTCTAGCTATTTAGCTACAGTTTTTTACACAACATTATTTTTAACATCAACCATTCTTGTTGATTGTTTTGTTTGCAAGGAACAAGATCATTTTACATGTACATACTGAAGATACATACATATACTTATATGTATGTAGGAATAAATTTCAAAAAGCAGTTGTACAAAGAAGCACACCTACAGTTTCGGTATACTTCTTGGCTTAGCTAAATGTAGCATTGTTTTATATAAAAATATTGTACAGCCATGGAGTCCGGACACATATACATACATTCAAGCAAATCGAACCTGAAAATAACGTCGCGAATCCTGCAAGGTTATATGTACATTGATAATTATATAGATGTGACAACGGCGACAACAAATGACTGCAAAAGTGAAACTAATCAAGGCGTGTTAAAAATGCCAATTATAATATAATGCTTACATAATTACTACTTTTACAGCTTCATGCTTTTTCCTGCCGACATTGCTTATCAAAGGGCGAAATTCAACGACACGTTTTGTCTTACTATATGTGGCTGAGGCATGACAATAATTTTAATTTCCGTGTCATCCAATCATTCTCCGCGTGGGAACTGAACCCATATTGCTTATGGGCTTACAATCAACCACCATTCCACTGCGCCACAATGATAACGTAACATATTGTAATGTTGCACTATATGTACTATCATGAGATAGTACATTCCGATTAGTGAGACATAAACTTGGACTTTTCATTTTATAATTTCCTCAATTTTTTTACAATGTGTCATAAAATTGATCAACAGATATGAATTAATCACAAACTAGTAAATATTAAAAACAATCTGCAATGTAATCTGAAGTGAAGTGAAACTATATCTAAGTATTAAAATTTAAGAAAAACTTGCTCTGTTGATAAAAAATATATGATACAAGAGTCATTGATAAGAGAGTTGGGAAGACCTCCATTTATGAATGTCCAAAAATACATTTCGGCTTATGCAGGACGAAAGCTACAAAATACAAAGCTTGGTTTACTATGTGAGGCTTCAATGAAACGATTGTCCAGCTATAACCTTCTCCCTTCATTATTAGGAAAATACAGAGTAAGCAGAGTGAACCTAGTGTCAATGCACTCTGTTCTCCACATTCACTTTAAAGTCAAAAGTCACATACAACGTGCGTAATATTAATAAATGTTACAACTTACTAATTTAACGTATTTCTAATGCATTATTATATTAATGTTGCTTTCTACACTTCTAATTCATATTCATATAAGTACTTTAACTATATACATATACCAAAAATTATATTTTTAGCATAACTTTAGTAAAACCAAGTATTATACAATGCGCTGGCTCTATGACAAGCTGTACAAGAAAACTATCAATCATTCAATTTACTATGCTCATATACAATAAGGCTTAATTTTTACTAATGAGGCGTTTATTAGAGTCTATTTTAGAGTTGATATAAAATACAGTGTAGTTTTTCATTGCGGTTACAACAATGTACAGGATTAAGGATAGTCCGCGGATAATCTGTCTGTCCGAAATACGAGCCGCAGCCTCGTGAGTGCGTCTAATGACCTACTAATGTATTTACGCTGACAGGCTCATCAACTGAAGCGGATTCGCCGCGCGTCACCGGCGTGCCGTGTACACACTACAGTGATAACAAGTATATAAGTACATACTTGTACTTGCTGTGTAACTTACTACAACAACAACTTAATAAAAAAAAATGAAAACTCACGAAGGTTATAATGTAATTAAAAAAGGATGAAATATCTGAAAACCTCAGCCTTAAGTAATTTGTGTAATGAGGCGAAGACGACGACTCGGTCGGGAGATGCCGACAGTATTATATATTTCAACACACGTTTAGCCTTTCGCGTTGCTAAAAATGCTTTAGCTTAAGAAATAAAGATGTATATATCCAGAGTTTTTATAAATTAAAAAAAAATGCTTTTTTATGGCTTGTGACTATGTGTATGTGAAACACATAGACCGGCTGTACGTCGCGGGTAAAAAAAGCCCTTATCTACCTAGTATCTTATAGTGGATACTTTAGCTTCACATTTTCTCATAGCAGAGTAGGCGGTAGAGTGGCGGACCACAACCCCGTGCGTTGTCTTGCACGGAGTGTTATAAAAAGTAGTTTTAGTGCTAAATATTTTTTCTTGCTTAATATTAATAAGCCTACACCCATCTATAAATACACTTCCTTCTCCACTGTTAATAAATTACAATTTAACTTGTTGATTATAAGCACATCGGTAACTCCCCGGCCTCGGCATTTAACTTGTACATGATATTTTGAAGCCGACACCTGTCTCATTGTTTTCACTTTGGGCAATATCTTTCCCGCTTTGATGATATGTTTATGAAGATGCAAGTTTACCTTTTTAGGACAATTTTCATACAAAAAGTGAAGTTTTTATTGCGGTGTTTCAGTGATGTAAACAGTGTTAAGTCTCATTTATAAAGGTAATTTGGTAGAATTTGTAGATTTTCGTTTTTTGAAGTTTTATCACGGCCATAGCACTGAAGTGGTGTCTGTATTCATCTATTATAAATAAGTATATTGTCCATATAATTAACAAGTTTTAATAGATCTTACATTCACATTTCATCAGCAAGGCTTAGTAGAGATTATTCCATTAGACCTCTATCTATACAAATTATAGTTTAACTGTTAAGCCCATAACACATTTTATAAATAAATGAAATTAAAAATTCCCATATTTATAGAAAAAAAGATTTTATTGGTTCGCGGTGTCATAACGATATTGTGTTATATATCTACATGGGGTTGTCTTGTTATTGGCTTATTACATTTATATATTTTAGTATTTATATATTTATTCTTCTTTTTAACTACCCTATATTTAAATTTATGTGCTGAACAAAAATATTTCTCTAGAACCTCTCCTCGGGTAAATGCTCCTCCTCCAAGGAGGGTAGTACCGAGCACTCCAACATATTTTAATTAAGTATAACAAATATTGCAAGTAAATTAAAACAAACATAACTATAAGAATTCCATGGTTAAAAGCACCCACTTACAGCTCACCACAGCGTCGCGTCGTGAGCGTGACCGCTGACCACTGCCTTGACTACTCACTGGAAGACGCTCTTCAAATAAACTAATACATAAATAATACACGATTAATAAAACATTTAGTAAGTTCAGAGTCAAAACCATCACGTTTTGTAAATAATGATGGAGTTTAAATACGATTCAATACAAATATAATTATGTCGTAATTATTTACGGTTTTCAGATTTATAATAATAACCATTTGGCATTGACTTCAGTTGAGGGCGTCGTGGCGTTGCGAGACAGTTGGACCGTAAATGCGTTTGGTTCTGGGTTTGATTTCTACTCGGAAGAATCATTGTGTTTTAATAAATTCCATTTCGCCATCTTAGTGAAGACACCACAGACGAAGATTAAATATATGTATCTATAATTAATTATAAAAGCCCATTATTTCCATTCTTACTTTCATTTAAAAGTAACTAAAATATTTTTTCGATAAATATACGCGGTACTTATGAAACCATTGAACTGACCAACCATTTATGTAATCAAAGGTATTGACTATTTGCTGCGAATTTCATTAATAAGCATATATATTTTATTACTAGCGATCCGCTCGCGGCTTCGCCGCGTTATCTACGTGGCTGTTTTGCTATATTGCAACACTCGGTAGTGGATTTTTGAAAATAAAGTAGCCTATGTTTAACCTTGGATTATCAACTATATTTATTCCAAAATTCATTACAATCGGTCAATCGGTGTAGATTTTTCATATAAATTTTCATCCCCTATTTCAACCCTTTAGAGGTTGATTTTCGAAAAACTAAATAGCCTATGATAGACCCAGTCATTTTTACTACTTATATTCTAAACTTCATCCAAATCGGACCAGTAGATAAGCCGTGAAAGCGTGACAGACAAACACACAGACATTCGCATTTATAATATAAGTATGGATAATGCATCTCGTGGTTTTTCTTTAAATTGTTTTCTTAATGTCCAACTCTATATTTTACTACCTCGAGTAAGAATAGAAGCCAAAACCATATTAATTAGGTTAATATTATTAGACTACCAGCGTCACGATGACATCAATCTCTGCTATCAGTGAGCTAGAAACACATTAAAAGCTTACATCTTTCTAACCTGATAAGAACGTTAATAAACAATACGTCGTCAGTACCTCACTGTTTACTGAAGTCTGAAGTCTGAATGACATCGTGATCCACTGCAAGTGGGTCGATGCCCAGATCTCGTTTGGTGCTAATGTGTCTGTGTACTATGTTTGTATGAACGTGATAAATTAAATGCCTGTCATCACGTCATCGCGTCATCGCCGTGAACGGAATATAGGTCAGTCAATATGTGATTACCACTTTATAGAATTAGGCTCAGCCTAGTTTTGGTTATTGGAATTATTAATTAATAATCATTAAATTTCTGAAAAAGTAAAACACAGAATTGGCTGTCTTTCATATATCGCCTATTGTGCTATTTAATAGTAGACTGAATTTAATAAGATTTCTACGAAATATGTACCAAGCAAACGGTAACAAAACCCCGAAAAATGTATGGAATTACCAGCTTTACGCTTTTTTCCGCATATGAGAGCAGAGCGAACGTAGTGATCGAGATGAACCTACTAATCGAAGTGTTGTATGTTAAGTTATGGATCCCAATACTGCGCTTTGTCTGAGGTTCCAAAGATAGATTAAAATAATTTAATTATAATCATTGTGGCATTAACAAGTTTTCCAACTTGTGATATATTCGCTCACATGTACACATTTTCAGTAATATACCTATTAAGTACTTATGCACGTAACACCGCTACCCGCTACCCGCCTGTAGGCCGCAGCCGGCGACGTACTCGTATCTATGACAAAGTAATTCGTGTGTGCACGGTACATGTGTAATAAAATATGAAATGCATACTGAATGCGGTTGGCTTTGACCCGCGGCGCTGCACCGGCGCTGCACCGGCGCAGCGACACCTGCAACCTCATTGACGATACATAAGGTAATTACGATGCGCAGTGTTTGCATACTTATTACTACTAAAATCACCTATCAGTGTATCTGTCCGTCAGTATGTCCACCTTTACTGAAGGTAACAAACATATTTTGTGTATATAATAGTCTACTATAATGTAATAATATAATAATGTTATGATTGCTAGACCGCAGTTTGCTATTTAATTAATATGTAGGCTTAACAATAAGCTACGGGTTCCGTAGCTCTAAAAATGATACGTGAAGAAACCTACTAGAGCTCATTAATCTTCATTTCCACGAAAAAAATAAAATACTTATTTAATTTTAATGAAGAAAATCTTTACTGTTTCTACTATGAAATAAATAATCAAAGTCATAATTATCAAACAATGAATACATTTACAATTGTTTACACGTGACAATATTACCTTTGACAGAGACTTGAGTGAATGTCATCTCGCCCAGGTATGTTGTCATTTATAACACCTTTAATGACCTTATGTAATCTCTTTACACATAGACGTCTTTTCACAGCTTTTTGAAACTGTGTTGTTAAACATTATCATATCCCAAGAAAAAAAAATCATGTACTAGAAAACCGGCTCGCGGCTTCACCCGCGTAAATTTAACAACTTTAGCTGTTTTTCCGCCGCCTGCCTGCGCTTCCGTTTAAATTAAGCCATTTATATTTTTCATACAAACGTAAAGAAGACTTGTAAAACCATTTTATTTGATTAATTTAATATTCCCTTGGGACTTAATTTCTGAAAAAAATAGGTCGCCTATTTTCAACTTAGTCCTCAAGAACTTTCATTTTCAGACTGCAAGACTTTTACAGACATATATATTTTTGTCTTAAGGATTCTCTAAAGCCAGTTGTGCATAGTAGTCTGCACGAATGTCTCGCTTCTGCGGGACAAAAAATGAGTTAGTAACGACTGTCTTACCCCAAAGTATAATGTCATAAAATGTAATACTATGAAAGTAGCTGAAATAAACAAGGCTAAGTGTTTCCACGTCAGCTAATAATATATTTTTATTAAACAAAGCAAGCACCAATCCACCAATATGAGGTCCCCATTGTAATTTGGAGTCAATGTCGATATTAAAAATACCGGCAAGAGCCACGGCACCACCACATGCGCACTCACACGTATAAATTCTTTGTTTATTTAATTTATTAGATATACATGAGGTACCTTCTATTGGACACGCAAATATGATTGGCCTTCGATTGGGAGACGCGTGTCAAATCGTTGCGCAACGCATCTCAATAATCACTAGAGGTACAAGTAGGTAGTGTACAGCGCTCGTGCTACAAGAAATATCCTCTTGACGGACGTCAATAATCAGCCAATTGACAATTTAGCTATTATTCCTAAATTATAAACAAATATTTGCTTGGAATTTATTACTTGATTGATTAACACTTGGCGTTGCCTCACCGCTGCTCAAAAACAACTTACAGCTTCCTGAGTCGAAGGATCGTTTTATGAAATTATGTCACGTAGAAGAGAATTAATTAGTTATAAAAATAGTTAGTTAAGAATTCTTTTATAAACGACGATAATTAATAAATATACAGCAATTCTACCACGCTTAATAGTAGCGGAAAAATATATACATAAGTTAGTAAGCTTTGACGTTTTGAAGTGTTTAAGAGAGCATAAGTTCTATCCACCGCGATGACGATGATGTGATAGTCTGTTTCTTCTGCATATGAAACGAAACCAAGGCTGATTTTTAATGACATCCGGAGGAAAGGACGCTCCTGCAAAAGTAGCACTTTAAATATTATAAAAAATATGAAATAAATAATATGTAAAGAACATCGTTGTCTATTTGTTTTGTTTTAGCTTCACGCTGTATCCCGCACACAGCAGGGTAGGCAGAGGGAACCTAGTGTTAAGACACTTCGTTCCCCACTTTCCGCCGAATTCGGAGGCTTGCGTGTTAAGTGGCGGAACTTAATGCCGCGCTTTACCTCGACACCAGAGCGAAGAAAATGGAAATATAATTTCCACCCCTCGAGTGGGAATCGAACCCACAACCAGTCGTTTACAGTTACACGCTTGTGCCACTTGTCCACGACTGGCCACAGGACTGGTTGTCTATTTAATTGTAGAATATACATACGCATACGTACATGTCTACGTAATAACAATAATAATCATTAAGCGTATTGCAATTGAAGATTCGTTTCACTGGGCGTTAACGGAAATACACTTTTTTAAATACAGTTTTTTGTTTGTTACACTCCTTGAAGGAAATGAAACGGACAGGCCCTGAGTTTTTCAATATTTTACTCACTTGTAATTTTTGCATTTTGTTGAGTTAAGTTAAGACGTTGCTGTTTCCCACCGACCGCTTTTTGCAGAATGTCCGGATACGACTCATCCATTCATTGTTAATTTGTTTACAAATGGCATGTTTATAACGTTTATAATTAACCTTTTCAATTAAAAAATTAAAATACAGAACAGAATAAACTTTACAATTGCATGTATTACTATTTTTTAATAATTGTCTTAATAAAAAACGAATTCTTTGTTAAAACCAAACTGAACTAAACATAAAACTGAACAAATCTATACTTCATCATCTTATCTTACTTCATTTATCATTATACGCAACGAGAATCTAGTGTCACTCTGTTTTCCATTTTCCGTCATTATAAGAGATACTGCAGACGAGTAGCGACTACCAATATCATATTATAACCTGACAGGATGATCATGATAATTTCTATTCATTAGCTCTGTTTATACAGATATGTAGTTTTATCAGTAAAATCAAAGTCGAAAGACTTGTTTTTCCTTCAAACATATTTATTACATTAAACCTAAGAACGGTAACATGTACACATTATCTTTCGTCTAATCACTGCATCACATCCTCTAACCAAATTGAGGTCGAATAGCGGTAAGTGGCTTGACCAAAAAATATTATTAATTTTATAAGAAAAATAAATATCTCTCGTTTTAGTTCATCATCATAAGCGGTAATTGAAACGGCCATAAAAATTCTTGGCAACATGATATCATGATTAATTTTCTGTATATTCTATAAAATAGCTTAGCGAGGTGTTCGGATGATCGTCCTTTAAATAACTGCTTAAAAAATTGCAATAATCAAAAGAGAAAAATCCTATAGGATGCAAATGGTGCTTAGATATTTACCGTTTACAATCATTGTCTATCCTAGTATATTTAGTATAATATTTTACGTCTTACAATCTCGTGTCATATTCATCTGATGCTAGTTATAATAAATTTTAACGCCGATAATCTCACAGCCCGATATATTTCTAAACATAACCGTTTCCCTGTAAAATCGCTAGCTGTACTCGGGCACATAAGCCATGCGTGATGCGTTGCACTTGGCAACACGAACACTTCATTTGAAAACCAAAACTTGAAATACAAAGAAGAGTATAATTGCTTGCGCGAGTCCTTCTCAGAACTGCGTAATAAAAGCTTTTGCTCTTCTAACTTATATGGATGCTAAGTTAAATTATGTATTTAAATATACAACCAACCTTTGTTGTGGCTTTTATCTACCTATATTACATGTTTTGAATGTTTTTGCAGATAAGCAAAGAGCTTCACAAGTAATCCTCTTCACTGCAATCTCTTTCACGTTTGTCTGGTGCATGTGCAATCAGTAAGTTTAAATCCACTAACGTGAATAACTGCGGGTCAGATAGGTGTGACCTATTTTCTGCAGTGTTATTCATATAGAGTTATGAAATATGGCAAACTTTCGAGTGTTTTTAGTAATTATGTGAATTAACTATTAATATGTGTTAGGATTTCTTTATTTGACAGGGAAATTGTACAATTCTTCTAAAAATAATTGATCAAAAATGATAGTTATGTAGGTACATAATTTTCCTTGTAATAAAATAAGATATTACTGTTAATTTAAGTAGTTAGGTAAATATAAAGTTTGACTATTTACAATAGATCGCGCCGGAAGTAGTCAAATTTGTATAAAAAAATTAAAAGCTTTACTCAGTGGTGATGAGCGCAAACTGTAAAGTATTAAATGGTTGGTCGATCATTCTTGTGAAGGGCGCGCTACCGTAAAAATAATAGAATTGCATTTATTTACTACTTTGTTATTTCGTTTTGATTTGTCGATCACAAGTTTCATCATTTTAAATGAAAAATATATATGTATGTACGAGTATTTTGTATAAAATCTTAAGGCCTTTATTATATAAATCATAAAATGAATTTAAATATTTATGTATGTGACAACGCATACGTGCGTTAAGCCTACCTTCTTCTATTATATGTAGAAATACTAATTATAAATTAGAATTTATGTTTCAAACAAGCTATTAAAAGCTCAACAAGTAAAAAGCTACACGCTTTAGCTAAAGTATGTAGTGTAGACGTGCACGGACACGCTATACACATGTTTAAAGAAGCTTCGCAGTTTACAGTTAGTCCTCTGAAGAGTGACAAAGTGACCGAAGTGAGTGAAGGCCAACGCAGGCGTAACGGGACCCTAAAGTCGACTTCGCATTATCTAAGCATGTCGCAGTCGCACGGTCTTCCTCCTAGGATGCTGTACCGTTACTGTACGAGCACACGAGTATGCCTAATTCATTAAACAAGATGTCATGTTTAGATATCTATATACCTATCTATCTATACTAGGTATATGATATAACAGGAAAAATAGAATGTTTATATATGTACATATGCGCACATCTTCGGAACTACTGGACCGATTTGATTGATAATTTTCTGTTATATAGCTTTTATTCTTACGCATAACATAGAGCTAGAGCGAGAAGCTAAAATATAAATAAATAACAAGTACAAATAATTTTGAAGACTGAAATACCTGTAATAGTTCAGCTAACCAGCTATAAAGTCGTTATTAAGTCCACGCAAACAAAGTTGCGAACAGCTAGAGTATGAAACCTAGAGTATGAATATTCCCTTAAGGCTATTTCCAATATCAGTAAATATTTGTTATATAATTATCTGAAGGAAAAATTTTGAAATTGACTTTTGTTTGAAGCTAAAATTACTCTAAAATTATATTATATAAAATAGTATAAAGATTATTAATTTTAAAATTATGTGACCTAGATAATATAAAAAACACAAATAAATATACCTCAAAATAATCAAACAAGCCGTACGACCGCGAAATGCGTTTTACAACTCTATATTAGCGTGTATTTCCACTTTGTATGTATATTTTATCGTCTGCTTGTTTGTCGCATGTTGTTCTGCAGTTATGCAAGAGTTGCATCACAATTAGGACACTAAATGGCAGTCGGCATCCTTGGCGTTGTTTTCTTCTAGCAATCCTCACGTTCTTATACATAATATAGTAATTGCGAGATTTCCTTAGAAATAACTTCGGAAATATTCACTCAATTATAATTTATAATTCAACTGTAATTTATTATAATTCGTTACATTTGGAACAATAAGATCTTGTAATAGAAGAAAACCTTAAACCTTTTGGATCGATATTAGCTAAAATTTTGCTCTATTCTAACATTTTTTTATTTATTTTGAGCATTTAGCAGAATATCCACAAACAATTTAATACAAATAATAATACCTGCAGTAGTATAAAACTGTGTCGCAGTAACTAACGCCCGCCACACAAGCGTTGTAACTTATATTGCTAAAGTTGCAGATACATATTGTGTGAATAGATGAGACTTGTTGACTTTAAACTAAATTTCAGCTGAAATTCCAAAACTCGAATCGATAATCGGGAATAGACTCATTTCTCTATTGACAGACATCCAAGTCTCTTAATGCCCATCGTATATATTATATATATTTTTGGCTTCACGCTGTATCCCGCACACAGCAGGCTAGGCAGAAGGAACCTAGTGTTAAGACACTCATCATTTCCCACTTTCCGCCGAAATCTGGAGGCATTGTGTGTTAAGTGGCGAAACTTAACGCCGCGCTTCACTTCGATACCAGAGCGAAGAAAATGGAAATATTAAATATTTCCACTCCTCGAGTGGGGATCGAACCCACAACTAGTCGCTTTACAGTCACACTTTGTGCCTCTGCGCTACGACTGACCCATCATAAATAAACATATTTTATTCTACACCTTTCTTAGATAGATATTAGATCTAAGTGTCATGCCACATACTAAGTTGTTCAATAGGTACACGTAAGCACAAGGTACTGTAGTTATTAGTTAGTACCGTAGGTAGGGCTTTTACGACGCGACTCGAAAAACTATTCAACCCAACGTTATTTACTAGCAAAGGTCAGCTTCGTTAATACGGAGGTATACAATTAATGTTACTACTTGCGTTATGCTTTATGTGCTTATTTAAATAAACATTCATTCTGATTGATGGTTTGTTTGTGAAGACTTTAACGTTCTGAAGTTTGTGGAAGTTGTTGACATTTGGAAGTGCATTTTTTATTATGTAAGGTGTTTAAGGTGTATTACTTCCGGTGATCGTGACGCAGTTGGAGTCTGACAGTAAGTGAGGTGGCTGTGAGTTCGATTCCCAATAGGCGGAATGTTTACTGGGATATGTGTAATACATGTAAATAATTTTACTTCTCTACTCGGGTACCTAAGACAAAATGGGACGTTGAATTCCGCCAATCAGCATGCAAAGGGTCGATTTCAGGTGGAAAGCGGAGAACAGAATGTATTAACAATAGATTATCTAGGACTAGCCTACCATACGGTAAAACGAGTGAAACTGAAACATATATATATATATATATATATATATATATATATATATATATATATATATATATATATATATATATATATATATATATATATATATATATATATATATATATATTTCTGATCATTTTTTTAATAATTATAATTATTCCTATTCTCTAATTATACCTAATTTTAAATTAAAAAGTAAGAAAAAATATTACACATTTTTGTGTCTATAACTTTCGACCAATTTGCTTTTAATTAGAAATATGTGCCTCTACTTCCAAATCAGATGGGCACCCACTAACACTTCATATATGACTCAATACAGGGTTACGACTAAAAACAATTATCAAAATGTGTAATTACAGTTCAACTAAGTAAAATTTGTCATTTTTGGAGTCGGTGTCAACCACGTGGGCTTATAACTAGTTAACTAATTGGGATCTATTTATCCATAGCACAGCAACATAGAAGGGTACAAAATATAATCGATTAATAAATATTTTCGAAATAAAACAATAGCTATGGTGAAATACATAAACAAGCTATGTGCAAATTATAATTATCTAAATGAAATTTCGTATAAAAATGTTAAATGTTACTTGTACACAACACGTCCAAGGGCTCGAGATAATTGATACTCGCAGTAAACTTTCAAATCTCGTAACTTCCACACAGTTGTTATTACTTTTGTTATTTGCACTTCTATAGATAATTTCATTTTTACATTTTTACTAAAGGACAACATATCATCTTTAGACTACATTTCATTAAAATGGGGTACGGAGTGACTTATCACTAGGTTCCCTCTGTCTACCCTGCTGAATGCCGAATTCTGCGAACTAAAAGATAAGAAATAGGTTCAGCTCCTATTAAAAAAGTCATATTTATGTGCTTCACTCTTTTTTCCGCATAACATGATAATCAGAGAGAACATAGTGTCAATAAACTCCATCCTACACTTTTTCCTGAAATCGGAGACATTGCGTGTTGAGTTTATTACTAAACATTAACAATTTAAATTAACGGTAGTAAAAATATTTTGTAATAAGTGAACATATCCATACCTTTTCTTACTTAAGTTTAATATTAAATCTTTCAATTCACTCGCTTTGGCAGAACTGTGCTTAGATTTAACTTCTATAGTGTGTAGTGTCGGAAGTTGGTAAATATGTGAAAACTTATAATGCAACACTGTGAATTATGTTGTATGAGCAATTACATTGTATAGAGGTGCATTACTTAACTGTTATAATGTCTTTTTCGGGCAGAAGAGGGTCTTTCACATCGCTAATTAGCAGACCAAACTAATACAGTGTAGCCTGCTCGTTCATGAGAATTATTATATTTACTATATAATTACATAAATTTATATAAGACAAAGTTTTGTTACTGTACAGCGCATAAATAGCGCATAAGCAAGTATAAATTGGTAAGTTGGTTAATATACTTTAGGTATATCACGCCATTATAATATAGGAGATAAGACTTATAAATATGCTATTAACTTAGCAGTCAGAGCTCTTGGACGATTTCCAAAAGAAATGGATTCGATTACCGTCGCGTTCAAAAATTTATACATTTACTAAAAATGTGTTTTTAATATACTTTTAATTGAGTGCAGCATCACAAAGACATCAGTCTGTAATGTATACACGAGTACCCACACTGCGTGGGTGCGTGGGTAGTGTGCCCGCATCAGACGCGGTGACAGTGATATCGTCAATATAATACGCTTTTTGTGAATCGAACAATGCCAATGCGGCGCGACGCGACGGCTGAATGTCAGCTCATACACTACGTGTGGAACGCAGCCTCTACATACTTAAATATGAAACTTCTACATTAACAATTTACAAGATTAGTAAATACAACTTTAGACTTGTAGCAATGTTCGACTAAGCAACGTAAATTTTATACGCAATAAAGTTTTCTACTGCTGCTGCTATGTATTGAAATTATAGCAGGTAGTGATTAAATATGAATTATTATATGTCCCCACTCTTGCAACAAACAAAACACGGCGATGAGTTTCGCAACCTATTCCTAATTAACTCGATTTTGGGTAAGTCAGAGAAAGCAGAGAACGAAGTAGTATCTTGACACTAGGTTTTCTCCGTCTACAATGCTCTGGGATTGTGGGATAAAACAAATGAAATTTCTTATAGGTATACTAAGTATTTAAATATTAACTTTTTATCATCTAGTGTATTTTAAAGTGATCAAAGTCTTAGAAACCATTATTAAACAACAAAAGCTTTTAATTATTTACGACCTCGTGGCGTTTAATATCTTCATAGTCAACTTTTTTAAAAAAACGTGCAAATATTAAATATATATCTAAAATAAGTGATGAAGCTGCATCTGATGTGTGACCGCCAAGTGTTCCCACTTACCTAGTGACAGTGTTATTGTAATAGTGTTTTTTGCTTTGTTCACTTTCACGCATTGTTCGGAACTGTGTCGACGATCCAGATCCTCGATCACTCTTCATTGCGCCACGTGCTCATTTACATACCAAATTGATTATATATTAGAGAAGAGAGCAGAGAAATTTAATACTTACTAATGTTCCTTCATCTGTTGTGCTTATTTTTTTTTCTTAGTTAAGTTCACCTTCAGCATATAGCAATGTAGGTGAACGAGGCACTAATTCACACTAGTGTCAAGACACTCCATTCTCCATTTTTGGTTATATTTCAATTGATTACGAAATGAGTGCGAAGCCTTTCCCCCCTTTATCCCACCAATGTCTACTGTCATTAAAAATAAATCCATACTTATATTATAAATGCGAAAGACTGTGTGTTTGTCTGTCACGCTTTCACGGATAATATACCGGTTCGATTTGGACGAAATTTATAATGAAAGTAGTAAAAGTGACTGTTTCTAACATGGTCTACTTATTTTTTCAAAATCAACCTCTAAAGGGTTGAAATAGGGGATGAAAGTTTATATGAAAAATGGAAACCGCTTGACCAATTGTAATGAATTTTCGCATAAATATAATTGACTATCTAAGCTTAAACATAGGCTACTTTACTTTTTAACAATGGGCCCCCGAGGGTTGTCATATAACGAAATAGTTCACGCGGCGAAGCCGCGAGCCGGCCGCTAGTTCTTTATAAAATTATTATGAATAAGAAGGCTACTTTTAACTATTGTTAGAAAGAGAAGGAAAGAAACCTTTCTTCACGTAATCCGTAGCTTTTTGGGGCAAAGTGCTTACAAAACGTACAATTCATCGTAATAACTACTTGCGATGTAACGAACTACTTAACAATCACCTGTCATTTTGAGCTTAAGCAATTTATTCAACGTCTGCTCACAAACAACCTCCAGGTGAGGTTCGTGTAAATAAATGTTATAATAAACGAATCAAAACCGACCGGAGGCGGAAGCGCTGCACATATTTTTTTAAACATTTTAGGCGCTCTCACGAAGTAGTTTGCGCGTGTAATACACACAGTAATATGAAGCATATATCTTTGTATTAATAATAAATATTATGGAAACTGGCAATATAATAAATATTATGAACCTTCAAATAATTATATAACGATCCGATTAAACAAAGTATGAGTTTGGAATTCGTACGCAATCTGCGTGATATACGCAGCATACGCGCCTTGTTTATAGATATACCTACACGTATCTCCTTAATCAATCGAAATATTAAAGACAAAAAGACAAACAATAAGTTTACTTTGTCTAATTTACAAAAAACTTAAGAGACGTGAATTTAAAATATAAAGAGTAATAATTTAGAAGTTACATCATTATATTGAGTGAGTGAACTTTGGACACAGTTTTATGAAAACTAGGCAGATGAAATATAATGAAATGCCACTTAAACAATGCTATTGTTTAAATTTATATTAACGACGAGCTAATATATTTTATAATAATGCATTCGAAATATATTCAATTCAATGAATAAAATATTACACATAAAATTGTTTATTTTAATATTTTAAAAGTTTACTTGGTAACTACTTTACTTAGTGACAATAAGCTGCAGTAGCAGCTGGTCGATTGAGAAGCTGATGATTTGTTATAAACTCCAATTTAAGATTATATTTTAAAAGAACAAATGTGGAGGTTCCTCGGATTTTAACGGCAGGTGGTTGCTTGTTATAGGACTAACAATACTATCTTGGACATACCTATGTATATTGATGATTCTAAAGCCCTTTTAGTATGTAATTAATTCATATTTTGATTTGATTTTTGTTCAATAATTAAGCAGATTCACTTTTCCCCATAGCAAGGTACTCAAGTAGTGCCTACTGCAAAGCCACTCTGCTCTCCACTTTTCGTCGGAAAACGAGAAATTGCAGGTTGAGTGACGATATTCAACGCCGGCCTTATCTATAGTACGGGAGCGAAGAAATGAAAATTTAAATATAATAATTCCCCCGAATGGAAATCGAACTCACAACCAGCGAGCTAACACTGCGCCACGACGGAGTCGGACCTCGGACGGAGCTATTAATTCATTATAAATAAACGACAATAAAAATCAATTTAATGTATACCACAATGACTGACACTCACCGCCGGCAGCCTGCAGTAGCTCACGGCCTTCAGCCGTTACCTTTTCTTCTGCACATTAAATGTTACGCAAAACGATAATGAGCTATATCCATTAGCAGAGCGCACGCTCCCTGTTCACGAACCTCTGTGCGTCTGACAGACGAGACGCGTCCACTTACAGTTCCTAATTCGTATTCAATGCAACACCTGTCTAGGCGATAGTTTCGTCCATTTAAACTGTTTTTTTATTGTTAAAGTTACGATTGTACGTCTGATGTAATCAAATCAAGAACAAATACAATTTCAGAGCTTTCCAGTTCTTCTCGCGTACAAAGTTTCAGAGGTAGGGTAGTAGTTGAGAAAATAGTGTGAAAACGAGTCATTTATCTTTTTTCCGCCTGAAATCAGAAGCTGGCGTGCTGACTGACGAAATATTAATTCAACGCCACAATTTTTCTACTCAAGAGGGAAATGATAATAACTCCTTTTAATATAATTTTATTTTATCACAATTTTTTTTACATAAATTCCTTTTTTAATAATATCAGTTCTTAAAACTAAGTAAGCTTTAACTGATATAAAATATAATAACTTAAACAGAATCGTTCTCGGAGTAGGAATCGCACCTACAATTATGCTTACAGACGCTGCGCCACTGCGCCACTGCGCCTCGATGGCCTTAATATTTTTTTATAAGTAAAAAGTTTCAATAACTGAAAGAATAATGAGAATAACAATGCATTATAACGTAAGTGATTATAAAATATAAAAAAATATAAATTAAATTAGTTTTAAATTTTAATATATTTATATAATCAAACAATTAAGTAATGTAACTTTTATATAATTAATATATAATAATTTATGTAATCCAGTATTTGTGATGAGTATTTCCTCGCTGCGGTTGAATAATCGCGATGCTATAATAAACAAAGGAGTGTATATTAAGAAAACTCTGCCTAGGGGCCGTTCAAGTATTACCCAAGCAGATTTATAACAATTATTTACCCCTTCATCCCCCTTGCAAAAGTAAGCTAAGCTCTTACTCCGTCCCCCATGCTTACGTAAACATTTTTTAATTAATGTATTTTATTATATTATAGTTATATCTACATATTATCTATATATCTATTATCTATATATATAATAAAAGAGTAGAAAAGTCAATTCTGTACATGAAAAATTTCAGAAAAATGTTAATTGGGTGCGTTAATATATCGATAACAGAGGCCAAAAGTCCACTCAGTAGAATTTTTGTCTGTCTGTCTGTCTGTCTGTTAATTTGTTCGCCAATCACGCAAAAAGTACTGGACGGAAATGAATGAAATTTAGCATGGTGGTAGCTTATAGTCCAAAGGTATATAGGATAGTTTTTATCCCGATTTTCCATGTAGTTTTTTTGTAAAAAATAAAAAACCGATATAAGTAAATCATTTGTATAACGATATCTACCAGGTAGAAATTGATGAATTTTTGTATGGAGTTAGCTTAAAGGGTAGAGCAACATATGGGATAGTTTTCATCCTGATATTCAACAAAACTCTCGCAGAAAAATAAAATTTAAAAAAAACATTCAAATTATGTCGATAGTTCACAAGTGAAGCAAAATTTGTTTCAATATCACTAAATTAAATAATTATAAAATAAAATAAACATAACATTAATTAAAGATACACTTGGCCAGTCTATAAAACTTTATATAATCTATATGACAGCAGATGTCACTACGTTTTCTAGAACGGGTAGCGCCATTAGTTAACATTGTACTAGATATATCCGTACTCATTAATATTATTATTATAAAAATGCAAAAATCTGTATCTCTTCTGTCTGTTATGTTTTCACGGGTAATCTACTGGCCCGATTAAGATGGAATTCGTAAAGAAGATTGTTGAAGACGTGGGGTCAAATATAGGCTACTTTTTAAAAAATCAAACCCTATGAGGTTGAAACAGTGGATGAAACTTATGTATGTTTAGCATAGTGAGAATGAAAGATCTGAACTCCTTGACTGAAATGAATGAATTTTCTCAGGAAAATAGTTAATGAGGCAAGGTCAAACATAGACTACCACCTTTCATAAAAAAAACCAGTCCCAAAGAGGCAATAGAGGATGAAAGCGGTAGTTCACGTGGCGAAGCCGCGAGCGGGTCGCTAGTATATAATAAAAGAGTAGAAAAGTCAATTCTGTACATGAAAAATTTCAGAAAATTTTTAATTGGGTATGTTAATATATCGATAACAGAGGCGAAAAAACCACTCAGTAGAATTTTTGTCTGTCTGTCTGTCTGTCTGTCTGTCTGTCTGTTAATTTGTTCGCCAATCACGCAAAAACTACTGGACAAAAATGAATGAATTTTGGTATAGTGATAGCTTATAGTCCAAAGGTACATATAGGATAGTTTTTATCCCGGTTTTCCATGTAGTTTTTTTGAAAAAAATAAAAAACCGATATAAGTAAATCATTTATATACTGATATCTACCGGGTAGAAATTAATGAATTTTTGTATGGAGTTAGCTTAAAGGTTAGAGCAACATATGGGATAGTTTTCATCCTGGTATTCTATACAACTGCGGCAGAAAAATAAAATAAAAAAAAAAACATTTAAATTGTGTTGATAGTTCACGAGTGAAACTAAATTTGTTTTAATATCACTAATATTACTTAAAATAATTATAAAATAAATTGAGCACAACATTTATTGAAGATAATTTGCTATTAAAAATACATTTGACCGGTCTACAAAACTTTATATTATCTATATGACAACAAATGTCACTACGTTTTCTGTCACCATCTGTTATTATATAGTTGACATTGTACTATAGTCCGTTCCAAATCTTAATGCACACAATAATAACAAACTTTTCGGTCTAAAATTACCACATGATCACTCATTATACGTCACAAGTAGTGTTGCCCAAATGCAAGAACAAGACGAGACTTAGCCAGTCTTGGTCTTGGTCTTGCGCCAATACACCTGGTCTTGGTCTTGGTCTTGGTCTTGCGCTCCCAGTCTTGGTCTTGGTCTTGGTCTTGCAGCAAGAGTCTTGCAAGTCTTGCAATTACCTATTAGTCTATTACTATTTATTAAAGTTTACTTTAAATCTTGAAAAACGTATTAGAATTGGAACATTGTGAGCTTGAATTAACATAGCCATAGTAAAGATCAATCAGATTAATAAATAACTGAAGATTTGATAAGAAATTCGAAAAATCAACTGACCTATATGTCGTTTTCCATGGAAGTAACTGTTTCTTAATAAACATTTATGATTTATAAGCTTACATTTGCTAAAAAATGTAAAAAAACACCAACAGGAACACCTGTAGGTACTCTTAAAATTCGAAATTATTTTGCATGAGTATACCTACGCCTACGCCCTATGGCGGCAATCAAATAGTGTCAAATGTTATGATTTCGGCGTGGCGGCAACTATTGTTTTAGATTTCAAAAGAAGCCGCCGGCGCGTGTATCATAACCATGTACTTCCGAAAAGCGGCAAATACTCAGTGAAATAGCGCTAAGTCCTAGCTGCAAGACGCAAGAGTCTTGCAGGCTATGTCTTGTTCTTGCTCAAATCTTGCACGGTCAGTCTTGGTCTCGGTCTTGCTAAAAATACGCGGTCTTTTTCTTGGTCTTGGTCTTGCAAAAACGCAAGAACAAGACCAAGACTGCAAGACCAAGACTGAATTTTGGCAACACTAGTCGCAAGTAACACTTTCACAGATATTTCACATATCTTAACTTGGTATATTAACACTTATTATGCCATTTTTACGAAGATTAATATTAAAAAATCTTTTTTTTTTTTTTTTTTTCTTTAATGGCCTGATTTTGCGATGACAGGCGCAAAATAATCTGCCAGTGTCACGTATAGTAGGGAAACACGAGTGCGATGAAGCAGAAAATTTTGTAGGATTATGTAAACTGATGATATGTAAACAACGGATGATAAAGTGGTTTGGTACAAACCTGAAACAGATTAAAAGCTAATGTAATATATAAATGTACAAAGATAATAAAATAACTAATGAGAGCAAGTAAGTGATGTGAAAATATCAACTATAACATAATGACATTATTTACAATAAACTTAGCAAACTTTCTAATAAAAGGACTAAAAACTAGAGATAACAAACATTTGACATTAACAGGACGCTGTATATTAGAGGAAAAAATATCATACAAGGAGTATTTAAGTTTAGGGCAATTAAACAGAATGTGATCAGTAGAGCCTTCATCCAAACCACATTCACAAATAGAGCTGTCTTTAATCCTTAATTTACCTAAATGTAAAGGCGTACACGCGTGTCCAATGCGGAGTCTACAAATAGTAGACGTTACGGATCTATTTGCGCGACGATATCGAGAAAACCAAGGAAAGGTTGGAACTTCCGGCTGGATAGAAGCATAATATTTAAAAAATCTTATTTAAAAAACCTTCGACTCAAAATCGACGAAACCTGTCAAATGACAACTGACAGTTCTATTGTTAAAATTAGAGACGTGCGAATGCTGACGAGTTATGAAGTTTAGTAATCGATTTATATAATCGGTAAAACATAAATATTAAAATAAACATTTGTTTCCTAATCAGGTTTATCCCATACACAAATAATATAAAAATTAATATTATTTTATAAAAATATAATTTGTGTAAGGGCAAAATTTGATTTGTAAACCAATATTTATTTTAGTATTAAAAATAAACATATAAAATAATTTCCTATTGATAAGTAGGCATTGACCAGTCAGGATGTTATGTGATCACCGCCGTATTTACTGCCTCTCCATAACACTCACCGCTTCTCAACAAGCACATCGTTGAAACAAAAGGAATAATAAATTAACGAGAATGCCAAGTAATGGAAGAGTTGTAGGAATAGAGGCTCTATGTTTTGTCACTCATCGCACGCAATGCATCTATTCTAGATATTTTATTGGAAAGCTATCTTTCTGTGCTACTTTAATAGGAATTTATGATCATACATTAAATAAAGCGAAAATTATAAGATATATAATTTAATACAACAATAAATATATAAAAATATATCACGATCAATAAATGTTGATTACACTGGTGTATTACACGTTTGATTGTTACTTTTAATTAATAAACGTTTAATAATTAAAAATGTTTTATTTAATTCATAAAGTGTTTATGAAGAGGTGTTTTATAAATCGTAAGAATGTAATAACAAAAAGAAAAAGAAATAATTGGTAAATTCGATACTGTTCAGATTGATTCGAATTTGAACTGTAACTGCACATCACTAAACTGTCAGTCGTGAGGTGAATGAACTTTGTGTTTTGGTTTTGTGCATAAAGATTTGGAACGGACTATAGATATATTCGTACTCAATATTATTATAAAAATGCAAAAATCTGTATCTCTTCTATAGGTTTTGTTTTCACGGGTAATCTACTAGCCCGCTTTAGATGAAATTCGAAAAGAAGAAGTCGTAGGGTCAAATATAGGCTACTTTTTAAAAAAAATCAAACCCTAGGAGGTTGAAACAGTGGATGAAACTTATGTATGTTAAGAATATAGTGAGAATGAAAGATCTAAACTCCTTGACTGATTTCGATTCATTTTCTCAGGAAATAGTTGATAAGGCAAAGTCAAATATAGGCTATCTCTCTTTTTAAAAATAATTTCAGAGGTGCTAAAATAGGGTATGAAAGTAGTAGTTCACCCAGCGACGCCGCGAGCGGGTCGTTAGTTTACCCTGGTATTCAATATAGTTCCCGCAGAAAAATAAAAAGTACCAAAGTCAAGTTATATTGATTATTTGCAAGTAAAGGTATTTTTTTTAATACCAGTAAGTAACACAATTGTAAAATAAAATAAAAAGTCTAAAATTTATTTAAGATATTATGACCAGTTTATAATACTATATACCTGATGGTATATATGTACGAAATCTGCTATCATATAGATATATGATAGCAGATTTCGTACGTTTTCTTACTAGATCAGTTATCACTATACGTTATCAAATAGTATAGACATTGTACTAGATGCATCGATGATTTTCGCAAGAATATAATTAGTGACGCAAGGTTAAATTTAGACCATCCCCCTTTTATAAAAAAAAAACAATTCCAAAGAGGCACTAGTGGATGAAAGTGGTAGTTCACGTGGCGAAGCCGCGAGCGGGTCGCTAGTATTATATAAATTTCAGATTTCCCTATCCCTCATGTCATCAAAAATAAGCAAAGCAAAGCAAAGACCACACTTTTTCCCGCCAAGCAGAGCATTCAAAAGAATCTCCTATCAAGACCCTCTGTTCTCCACTTTTCGTTTTAAATTGAGGCATTACGTTAAGTGGCGGACCCCGCTACTTGGTACGCGTCTTAAGTATCAAAACGGAGACATGCTAAGTAAATAATTCAAATGTCATAATTTCTACTGACGAGAATCGAACTCACACAACCATCACGTACAATAAGACGTTCCACTGCGCCACGATGGCCTCCATTAGTTATCAATTAGCGTTTGACATAAATTAAATCGTCACAAAAAGTATATTAATATATCGCTTTAATTCCAGCTGACATGGTCGAGTGCATCTGTTACGTTGTTTATTAGATGCTACAGGCCGTTAGCTGTCAATATATCTAAATGGTTTATTAAGGTCAATTCCACACCAGCCAGTTACGCATTCGATACAGTGTACACGTGTGTAGTCGAGTACTGTTCTACACACGTAGCGTTATTTTATTTGTTGGCTGCGAGCGAGCGGCTTTTATATTCAATTAAATAAATGGAGCAAAATGAAGCTTCATCAGTATCTATGGCGGGACGGACATGACTGATGTTACGTTATGTTGGTATTTTGTTTTATTTTATCTTGTTTTTTTGAAAGAAGTTAATGATATAACCCATGCTTTTTACGCATAGCTGACACCGAGGGAACCTAGTTTTTTTCAAATATTTCGTTTTCCACTTTCCCCCCGAATCGACAGGTTGACTGGTGGAACTCAACGTCGCGTGTGGTCTTACCTTACTGCGCTTTATCCTACAGGAACGAAGGAATGGAAATAATTTCGCCAAATGGGAATCGTACCTATGTTCCCACCATCACGTTTACGGTCGGACAGTATCCTACTTTGCCAGAATATTCTTCTCTTAATTATATCAATAAGCCTATAGCTAGTTCGGCTGGTTTCGACTATAGCTTTTTTATATTAGTTTTTTAATAACTTTCTACGCACATCAAATGTTCTTACGTCTAACTGTTCCTACAAGTTTTTTCCTATCGTCACTCATTATTCATTACCACCTAACTGTCGTCGAGCGAGCTTCTCGTGTTATTTCATTTAAAAATGTAATTAACATTTTAGTCGGCCATTTATGTTTGTATGTCAGTGTCAATTTGTTCAATTATTTTCATATGTTTTTTTTAATCGATAAGAAATAGATATTATGGGTGATCGTTATAATAATAACATTAGGCTATTTTGTCGGCTTCACAATTTTACGCATTCCTTGGGTAGGGAGAACAAATTGTCAAGACACTTCGTTCTTTAATTTTGCGTGCCAAATAGAGACATTGAGTGTTAATTGGCGGAACTCAATACCGCGTTAGGAACAAGATTCACCGCGGAGATATGAAAGTAATTAAATTATACTCATTCCACCGGGTTACCATCAAGGCGCAGTGGCGGTGTCTGATTGTAATCGCGATTGGACTCATTTCCTTTAGTTTATACAATAAAAGGGTTAATAGCAAGCAGCCTATCTATGAATCATACTTAAATCCTTAAGCCTAAATATTTTTCGCATTTTTATATTTACATGTTCCCATATATCTTTCATATCATAACTTTATACTAAAATTCTAAGACTGTACAGATAAACAAACTTACGATTACTCAAATAAGTAATCGTTATTTACGCAATGGAAATTTACTAAATATATTTTTCCTCCTCCCGCAGTACAAGGTGAGGGCGACGACAATTATGATAAAAATAATGACAATAAAACTTAACCTTTAGTAAGAGGAAGATGAATATCAGTCGTAAATGTACTACGAATAATACTCATCGGTCTAGAGTAGGGTTGTCATCTCCTAAATTAGTACAAGAAACGTGATAAACCTCATATTTCGGAGCCAACAATCCGGAGTTTGACCACAATAAGATAATAATAATAATAATAAATAAATAATACTTTATTGCACACAAAAAAAAAAATACAGCTTACATTAAATAACAAGTAGGTACATAAGAGCATATGTACAATGGCGGCCTTATCGCTAAAAGCAATCTCTTCCAGGCAACCAACAGTCACGGAGTTTGACCACAATAAGATTTTTAAACGCAGTAGAATAAAATGTAATTTTGATCATAATTCAAGTTTTATTTATTTTAATACAATCTTAAAGATCTTAAAAAACAAAATCTTTTTAATGCAGCAGTCTTCTGGCATTTCTTAAAAAAATGAAACCTGTGTCAAGTCGAGCTTTGCGAGCAGTGCATAATTTTAATCAAAACCATAATTATTTCACGTATATTTAAAACCTGGATTAAATACAACCTCCTGGACGCTTTCTTAACTATTTCCGGGGAAACTGGGCGGATAGCAACCCTAGACTAGTCGCACTTCCTTCCCTAAACCTTCTCTTCTTCCTTCCTCGTATGGCGTAATTCTTGTTAAAGGCAATCTGTATTAACCCCGTCATGGCGCAGGTTTCATATGATTAATTTCACGCAATAGTTCGTACATCTAAACAAAACTCACTTTGTTGAATAATAAAGTAATAGCATAAATAGGTACTCAGTGACAGAGCTAGATTATGTTTAAGCGAGATTACATTGGTCAGTCGTGGCCCAGTGGCACAAGCGTGTGACTGTAAACAACTGGTTGTGGGTTCAGTTCCCACTCGAGGAGTGGAAATTATATTTCCATTTTCTTCGCTCTGGTGTCGAGGTAAAGCGCGGCGTTAAGTTCCGCCACTTAACACGCAAGCCTCCGAATTCGGCGGAAAGTAGGGAACGGAGTGTCTTAACACTAGGTTCCCTCTCCTACCCTGCCGTTTGCGGGATACAGCGTGAAGCTAAAAAAATAAAAAATATTCCTGTTATTCGTATATTTCTATTACTCCGGTAAAAATGATATTTCCAAAGTAACCAATAAGAAACATATCCACTTATTATTATAGAATACTACCTGTGCCAGCCCACAAATAAACAAAACGCAACCATGTGTAATTAAGCAATGTCGAAAATATAAAAAAAACAAACGTCTCGAAAAGTTCAATTAATTTTAAATATCATCACGTAAATAAAAC
Organism: Dryas iulia moderata; assembly: GCA_019049465.1. NCBI lineage: Eukaryota > Metazoa > Arthropoda > Insecta > Lepidoptera > Nymphalidae > Dryas > Dryas iulia. The sequence continues at coordinate 13,816,579 of CM032435.1, read as the reverse complement.
AAAAATAATAAAAAGCAAACTTATTTTTAGAAATGGATAAAATGAGGCCCCATTCGCTATTATAATATTAAATTGATTGCGACCGTAATTATTGTCATTTATCCGTTCTGGTGAACATGACAAAGCGCGGTTGAGTTCCGCCACTAAACAGGCAGGCAGTGGTTTGGCACTAGATTCTCTCCGACTACAGACTCTCTGTCTGAAATATATGGCTTGGAAATCCCACAGATCCCAGATACAAGAAAATTACGACCATATTATATTTAAACAAACATGTTTTTGGTTGTGTTGGTTTTTATTACATACAATAACAAATTAAGCTATCCAATTACATAGTTATCAGTAACGAGGCTCATCAGCCAAATGAAGCTAATTTACCTATTGTACGTATACTTAGTTACGACGTATGACGGCGCACGGCGCGGTGTCATGTCGGCCTCGAGGAGGTCGCGAGGAGGAGTTTTTATTAAAAAATAAAACAAAAGTTGACTGCACGCTTTTTTCCGGTAGTCAGACAGGATTTAGTGTCACTTCACTCCGTCCCCCACTCTCCGCCCGAAATCGAGACATTGCTTGTTGAGTGGTAGAACTCAACGTTTCACTTTGACTTAGGTAGCGAAAAAATAAAAATATAATCATGTCTTAATATAATCATACCCCGGAGTGGGAATCGAACCCTCAACCATTGCATGACACGGACGCTGTCTCACTGCGGCACGACGGTATCGAGTTTTTATATGTGTACGTACATTTTTTTACTCTAATGAACTAAACCCGTAATACCACTTGTATAGTTTGTTTGTTATTGAAGTGGCGCCAATATTATAGTCTCTATACTAAAAAAATTAACAAAAAAACTTTAATACTTCACACTACACTTTTAATCTCGTCTCTTGTCAGATATAAAGGCAGTGTGATCTTATAAGTTTTGCATTTTTTATATTATTTACATACAGTACTTACCTACTATTCATATATATTTGCTTTATGCTTTATATTCAAGTTCAATGAAAATCAAACTACAACTACATTTAACTAGTATGATTTTTTAGAAAACGTATAGAATACGTATAGTTAAACGTAGTTGGAAGCCGTCCAAACGCCCTGACCGCTACGCCATACGGTGCACTTCCGGCCACGTCAAAGCTACTTAACTTACTGTTAACAACAAAAATATTATTTATTATCTAAATGTGTCTATAATTTAAATAATATATAACTTAGTTTTACTCATTAATTAGCGTGTGATAATTAGACTTCTAAATTCTATTATTAATACAGTCTTCAGTTTTTTACCCTTTAGGCAGCGTCACTTTTTTTCTCGCAATTTAGTAAAGTAGTCAGAGAAAACATAGTGTACATTCCGTTCTCCATTTCCCCCTTGAATGGACTTCAGCACAACGTATTGAGAGGCGGATCTCCACGCTAGTCTTATTTTTTATAGCGGAGAAATAAAAATAATTAGGGGCCAGTCGTGGCGCAGTGGCACAAAGTGTGACCGTAAAGAGACTGGTTGTGGGTTCGATTCCCACATGAGGAGTGGAGATATTTAATTTTTCCATTTTTTTCGCTCTGGTGTAAAGGCAAAGCGCAACGTTAAATTCCGCCACTTGGGTTTAAAGAATTTATTCTCATAAGAACTCACAGCTCACTTATAATGAGATACAATAGAAATGTTTTTAAACATATATAACAAATTTATTTATTTTGCCTCTGGGACGCTTTAATTATACATTGCAAAAAAAATAAAAAAAAATGGATATAGAATTATTTTACCGTGTGAGTACATATTCCTTCAATTTTACTTTAAAAGTATTTATGTACTCCACACTTCTAATGTGACTGGGCAAGTTGTTAAACAGCTGCACTCCCTCAAACAGTACCGATTTTTTAGCAGACTTTGTGCGTACACTAGTTAGCATCAATTTGTCTTTATTTCTCAAATTATATTTATTAATGTTCTTATCAATTTTGATGCTAGAGTGTATGGAATTATTGACGAGGTTGTTAACCAGTACGCAGGTGTAATAAATGTATAGCTGGTTGATATTTAGTAATTTTGTTTCCTGGTACAATTTATTAGTTGACGTGAAGTAAGGATAATGAAATAGTGCTTTAATAATTTTGTTTTGTACACTTAAGATGCAATGCCTTCGAGTTCAGTGGAAAGTGGGGAACGGATTGTCTTAACACTAGATTCCCTCTGCTTACCCTGCTGCGTGCGGGATACAGCGTGAAGCTACAAAAAAAAATTGACCTATCCTCCAAGTGAGAATTACGTCCACTACACCACGTAGGCCTCTGTTTCATATATTATCAGGATTTATATAACAAATCCTTTTATTTTATGTGTGTATATTATTAGCTAGGCTGCAGCTATATACGTATATGTACCTACGTATTATACATAACAAAAATAATTCTATGGACGAAAATTGTATTGAATTGAATTCCACGCCCGATTTACCACAATCATATTTTCTGATCAAATCATATTTTACATTATATCATATTGATTTATAACACAAATAATAATATTTTTATAAAATAACGTAATAATATTTTACATAATAGTAATTGGGGCCAGTCGTGGCGCAGAGGCACAAAGTGTGTCTGTAAAGCGACTGGTTGTGGGTTGGATTCCCACTCGAGGAGTGGAAATATTTAATTTTTCTATTTTCTTCGCTCTGGTTGGTTGGCTGTCAAGGCAAAGCGCGGCGTTAAGTTCCGCCACTTAACATGCAATGCCTCCAAATTAGACAGAAAGTGGGAAACGGAGTGTCTTAACACTAGGTTCCCTCTGCCTACCCTGTTGTGTGCGGGATACAGCGTGAAGCTAAAAAAAACATAATAGTAGTAAACATTTGCAAATACAGAAATATAGATAAGGTACAAATTTGAATCTGACGAAAAAATTTGGACTCCCTTTAGTGGACGAGTGTGAAATTTAGCATACTTATTTAAAGTTTAAAATGTATAATAATACATTTCAAATAGAACTAGAAAATATATATTACAAAAACTACCACTAATAAATATCTCGCAATTAATGCATCATCGAGGCCACTAGTCTTAGTAAAAGTAAAAAATAAAAAAAATCACTCACCCAGCTCGGTGTACTTTCAAATTAGATAATGTCTAATGTTTAAATGTCAATGTTAGCTTTTGTGTTCCAGCGTCCGAGTGTTGTCTGCGGACGTGACGTCACGACGCACGTGTTCTCGTGTACTGTGACCGCAGTGAGTGTGTTTGTGTACACACATTGTGTGTGGGTAATTAAATTTTAATAATAAGCCCACAATGTCATTGACATCGCAACTCGCTGGAAACTTTAAAAAGGAGCAAGCTTTTTATCAAAGCTTTTTTTCTAGTTTTTTATCAGGGTAGGCATAAAGAACCTAGTTCTAGTGTCAAAACACAGCATTTCACTACTTTCCGCCCTGAAACCAAAATTTTGCGTGTAGAGCGACGCAACTTAGCCGCACTTTGTCCTTAAAAAGTACACTAAGTATTTTCATAGAAATACAAAATTTTTATTTAAAAAATTGTTGTGATAACATAGTAATACCTTCTACGAGTATAAATTGTAGAAAAAAATGCATGAAATACACAATAAAAAAGGTATAATATCCATTAAAGAGCAGCTGATCCGTAACATTCGCTTCCGTAATTGATATACGCTGTTGAAAGCGACAGAACTACTACACTGTTAAATGTATTGTAAAGCGATACCATTGTTCCTTGTCAGTTCATACGAGTATATGATTCGTATTGATTAATACACTCCTATATTATTAATGATTCTTACGTTCATCAACTATATCTATTAACTGTAATGAAATTACCATTAATATTGTATTCGAAAGTATATGTTCTGGACAAAACTGAACATTGCGTATGAACCATGTTTACGTCAACCATGGCATACATTTTTACGCTATAATTTAACTGTTTTAATTAATTGCATGATCGCACACTAAGCTATTTTTCTCTTTATTTAACTTTGGTGGTTTAGAAAACACATTGAATTGGCGTAAACATTTCCTCCTTCGAAGTTTGTTTTGATCTATACACATATGTATATGAAATTCTATATTATATAGAGAATCATATAAATATATACTTAAAAATTGCTTTTCCAATCATATTCAATTGGGTTAAATAACCACAAGTATAGTTTAACTCATATCAATATAACATGTAGTTGTCCATCCAACTTTTATGTTAATTTCGCTTGTTCGTTCGTTACCCCGCAACAGATAACAATCTACAACTGCCATGTGCAGTGACCCGCGTGTGACATACCTACAGGCCTACAGACTACAGGCTACATACATAATACACAGCTTTATGCAATCCCTCACATTGACATTCAAACGAGGACATGACATAACACGTCCGGAGTCGTTGCCGTGACGTCGGTCAGGTGACGCTCTCCCACAGACGCACACTCCATGGGAACGCGCTCGGAGGAAATTAACACAACACATATACCATTAAACAGCCATTATTTATTTATTGCATTACTTAAAGCTTCCGATATAAACCGGAATTAACCAATTTTTTTCTAGTTTTAAGTGTTTCTTGGGAAAATACACGCTTTAAATATATATTTAGATTAACGTTTAGTTGTGAGAAGAATTACTTTATTTTATACACAAGTCCTTATCAGAACTTAGAAGTTGTGAAGACCCGAATTAGAATAAATAAATTATAATAAAAAAATCTTCCCCTAAACGATATCCTGAACATTTTTCATATAGAAGTACATGCATATTCCTATGTGTCTTCTCTATTCTTATATATGTCTTGGCATTTAATTTCAATTTTCTCTACCGGTAATTTAAACCTCATACATAACATTACCTTAAACATAATATATATTTAAATAAGGGTTATTTACACAATGCAAATGAAAAAAAATTGTACCATTTTAAAAAATCTTAACTTAACAGGTAGCTCTGATCCCTCTAAGTCCTAAGCCCATATCTAGCCCTTAAACAGTATAGCATATAGTTTAGTCTTGTTTAAATATTTGTAACTTCAATAATTTACAAAAGCAAGCAATAGCAAAATAAGTAGTGACGCAAGTGGAGAGGAATGCCGTTACGGAATCACTGATAGAGCTCAAGTTCTTAGCATAATTCGACCGATTGAGGGTCCTTGCGTACTGCCGGCTGCACACTGTATATATTTATTTTTGTTTTTTGTGGCCCAATATCCTCAAGGATGTATGATTTAATGTTTTACAAACAATACTTGTTTTATTTTAATGTTTTACAAAATTTTACGTAAAAATTATAATTACAAAGGAGTTGCAAAAAATATAATGAGGTTGTTTATTTTATTTATTTCCATTTACCTACTTTGCATAGTCAAAGCACGGGCTCAAATTCCACCATTCGACGCGTAATTTCCGGAATCGACCCGAGAAGCGGAAAATGAACTGTCATAACTGAGAACTAGATTCTCTATGCATATCTTGCTACAAAGACTAGTATGAAACTAAAAAAAAACATACGCCTGATGTGTAATCAATCAATTCTCTAGTGTGTAAAGGATTTTACTTATTTAACTATGCAATGCACGCTCGTGGGTGACCTTCTTATCAACTGATTTTAAGTGTGGATGCGCGTGCGCGTGCGCAGCGTTAATGTGGAGCGTAATGGGCGCTTTAATCGACGTGTTCAGACGTATATTGTAGGCGCATACCTGGTGCACAGTATTGTAGTTCAAGGCATTCTAAATATATTTTTTGATATTTTAAGTTCAAAATAACTAGTTTCAGTTTATTTTTTCGTTCCGAGTACCGATGCGACGGCTGATGGTTTTAATATATTTTTTAATAATTATTTTTATTTTAAATATTTTAGGTACTAGGTATCATCGCTTGGGCAACCACCATGTATAGAATTTATAAAATTATCTCTCCTATGATTAATTACTTTTTTATAAGTGAAAAGTACAAAAGGAAAACACTAAAAACATTCGTTCTAGAAAAAAGCAGCTTCATCCTTTTCCCCTCTTGCATCACAATGATGCCTATGAATGGGAATTATCACAACCTTCCTATTTACAGTTAAACGCTGTTCCACTGCGCTATGACGTCTATCTCTTTATGGTATTGTGAAAATTTATTTGACCATACTTTACTAAACCGTGACTTCTATGACTTTGTGCTTATTATTAACTATCATAAACAAAGACAATATAATTAAAATACAAAATGCTACACATAAAATGTCAATATAATGTGCCATATATATTATATTGCGGTGAGTGCCGGTCTGGTTGCGGACATGAAAGGTTAAACCATAAAAGTTTAAGAGCAACAACCCGTCCTGTTACTGCGCTCATAATGGCTGTCAATAATTTTAGCAATAAAGTTACAACAGCACAGTCGGGAAGTGAATTATTAAGAACGCTTCACCATTTCACGCTTTACATTGTCCTGAATAGCAAGATAACAGAGTGTATTTCTCTACTTTCCGTCAAAATTTGATAGATAGTGTGTTCAGTGGCGGAACGCAACGCCACCCTTTAGAATTTTTATAAACGAGATGGTTTCAAATTCAATACGCAATTGTTTATAAACACCTTCGTTATTCTAGTCTTTTTTTTATTTTCTTGTTTTTTTTTAGCTTTGCGCTGAATCCTACATACAGCAGGTTAGGCAGAGTTCAAACTCTCGGTTCTCCACGTTCCGACGAATTCTAAGGCATTTCGCGTGGAGAAACTTAACGCCGCGCTTTGTCTCGACACCAGAGCGAAGGAAATGAAAATATTTAATATTTCCACTCCTCGTGTGGGAATCGAACCCACAACCACACGCTTTAAAGTCACACTTTGTGTCCATGGGCCACGACTGGCCCCAACTCTCTGATCTAGTTTAATTCGAAAAATCATGGCATTACGTTAGGTGAGCTTTGTAGAGAATGGAAAAGCATTACCATTATATCCTCTCTGCCCACATCACTAGATGCGGAAGATGGATTGAGATAAAACAATCTGTAGTAATAAATAAAGTAATCTCTCCCGAGCTGGAAAGGGGTCAGCATTCCGGTTACATTCACAGTGTACAATGTATGGTCGGTTTCCGCCACCGCTTTAATTAGACACGATTCGATTTTCCCACACTTGTTGATTTATTTTACAATATCTATTAAGTTGTTGACTTCCATATAAGTGATGTCGATTTTTAAGTTATGATATTGAACATATACTAAATATACTTAAAAGAGAATGTAGGCGTTTATAATGTATGGTGAAGGACGCTCGTGTTAAATCTGTTATATGGAGCACTCTATTTCTGTGTACAAACTTGAAGATCTCGTCTTAAATGGAACCTTCTAGCTCCTTGTCCTGCAAAATACATTTATATAACTTGCTATACGACAAGAAGTAGAACTCATCGTTTTAAACAACTGTCCGACCTGTCGTTAAAACCAGGATAGGTACATATGTAAGCACTTAAATAAGTGCAAACGTAAAGAGCATAACTTCATAGAAGAGAAACAAAGTTCTTAAGATCGTGATTTTGTCACGATTTGAGGTAATTCATTAAAATTTCAGTATGGGCAATATTTGGGGCACTTGACGTCAAGCGGGCAGTGAAATAAATGTGATGTTCTAGATTTCGTTCATATTTTTCAAATTGAACATGTATAGAATCTGAATGTTTAGATTCTAATCTATGTTTTTAAATATTCGTGTATGTGAATTCAAATATTAGTCTAAATTTAAGTAACAGAAATTATTCCACAATATTTTTCAAAGTTACCTAAATGGATTTAATAATAACTAAATGTACGAGAATATTAATATAGGTTTTCGTAAAATTTGGCTTTAAGAAATAACTAAAATATTAGAAGTAAAATAGCCTTTCATATGTTCAACCGGAAGTCAATATTAAAAACCAGACTTTTCTTCGTAATTTTTTTAGAAATAAACATTTTTCATTCTATTTTTGACTATGTTGTATCTCCAAAACAAATCATAGCTCTTTAATAACTTGTGTTTCTGTAGCTTTATCAATATTGTGCGAAAACTTAATATTTTGACATTTATTCCTGTAACGCTATTTTATTAATTACTTTTTTCATAAATAAAAAATAATCAATATTGTTATAAAATTTAATGTTGGCTGAATGTAATAGCGCCGGGTTATGGTTTATGATATTTAAAAAAAGAACAGTTTGCGCGCTCCCGCGGCAGGTAAAAAGAAGCTTGGGAATTTGTTAATATTAAATTACAAATAATAAAACGTTAATTAAATTACAAATAATACGGGAAAGTGTATATGAAGTGACAAATCACTTCATAAAGTGTAATATAAGTGAGTTTTACTGGGAATTGAAATAGTTACGACAGTAACATAGTTACATATTTACAAATTATGAAGATTTTCTTGGTGAGTTCTTGTTTTTACATCATTAATATCAAAGTAGCATACAATTAATATAAAAATACCAATAATAAATTAAAAATATATATTTAAATTTAATATTCAAATTAAATTGCCATTAAGACAATAAATGCTTAGAATTTCTATGTGATTTGTAAAATACCGCATCGGCCGACGTTTTTACCGCCATGTTTGAAAAGTGAGCTAAGGACATTAGTTTACATTGTGTTAAATATTATCAAATTCTTTTAAACATTTTTAAAGTGTTATTCCACACTTAGGAAAATTGAAAAAGACATTTAAAGAAAACGTATAAAAATTTGAACGCAGCGGGATTCGAACCCGCGCCTCCTGAACCGTTCAGGCGCTCTCACCACTGAGCCATGCGTTCTACTAGCCGCTGCGTCGAAATTCTTATACGCTTTTATTACAACTTATTTATGTTGTTAGCATCTCTGTAGAGAGATTTTTACAAATTTCTTTTCTTTTTTCTTATTTCTTTCTTCTTTAAATGTCTATTATCAAATTTATAAAATATATTCTGTTGAATAGTTATCTAATTATAACAAAAGAAGAATAAATTATGCGTTGGAAAATTAGAAATTTTATGGCAATCCTTGACACGATCATAAGTATAAAGAAAGTATTTTATTTTATTTACTAGGTACTTCATATAAACGAAGGTGTGGAATTTAAAAGACTATATGTGCACATCATATAGGAACGAAACACATATTGTCTGACGGTTCGTTGAGCTTATTGTTTATGGATAACAGATCTCGATTCGATTCGAACCAATTCTATATTTCTTGGCTATACTGAGGTGCGTTGGCCTAAGTGACTTGCTATCGTGGTTTTGATCTTTTGTATCGTTTATAAGGCTGTCTCATATTGCGTAAGGATGTCGGACATTACTAACTTACGACATAGGACTGTCGGAGAACTTATAACTTTTGACGGAGTTTGAGTATGGATTCATATTTAAAACCGATTCAATATTTTTTGTTGGCAAATTGATAATTGAAACGGCATACCTTCTGACGGCTTATTTCCTATATGAATTTAAAATAACAAAATAAATAAACTTTCTTACCTCTGTAGCTACTGAATCTCCAAAAGATCTTGGATTCCTTACGGATACGACAGTAAAGGATCCATACCATGTGACTATATCATGAGTCAATGCGAGATTTAATTAATATATCTAAATATAAAGGTAGATACTAGTTACAGTTCTACCCTGTTATGGAGGACAACTGCCTTTACGACAATTATCTTATTAAATACTCTACTCTTTTATTTGTGGCTAAGGTACAGTTAAGATATTTTAAGCGTAAATTGCGTTTAAAAATAAACTAGTAATTCATATAAAATTATGCATAAGAAGGATAATAATTGTGAAATACGTAATTATCCTGCAACCGACAGACACCTCCCACATCCGGCGCGAGGCCTAGAGGTGTACCTATCTAGTATCTAGTAGCTGTGTAAATGGTGTAATTAAACTGAGATTATATTTCTTGTTCCTTTTGGTAATTTTTCTTACCTTGGAATGTTAAAGAGAATTTTTCTAAATATGTCAAGACAATTTTTACTAATTCAAGTTACGATTTAGAAACGTTAACAATTATTTAGAAACGTTAAGTCCAGCCAGTTGTGGCCAGTCGTGGCTCAGTGGCACAAGCGTGTGACTGTAAACGACTGGTTGTTGGTTCGATTCCCACTCGAGGAGTGGAAATTATATTTCCATTTTCTTCGCTCTGGTGTCGAGGTAAAGCGCGGCGTTAAGTTCTGCCACTTAACACGCAAGCCTCCGAATTCGGCGGAATGCAGGGAACGGAGTGTCTTAACACTAGGTTCCCTCTGCCTACCCTCCTGTGTGCGGATACAGCGTTAAGTCCATTATATAGTTCCCAATACGAATGTTTAAATCCCATTAACTGTTAGTAAGCATTCGTAAGACAGAAGCTAGACAATAAGCGCCTAATACACTATTTAAATTAATAATCCATCGCGGTGTAACATTATGTGACGGCGCATACATCACGGAAGGAAAACGAGAGCGAACTTGAAGACTCAAGTTCTCTGCTTTCCTTGCTATAAGGGAAAAAGTGTAAATCTGATTTTAAAATAAATATTATAGACATAAAGTAGTAAACGTGAATATAGTAGTTGGTCATTTTAAATGTTGAAACATCGAGTGTAAAAATGCTCCACCTAAGCTAAATTATTATATAGTTACCCTAATAATATAAGATTACATTTACATATAAAATTGTATGTATCTATGCTTGTTTTAACTTTACACTTTTCTATCAACGCCTTACTCTGCGACGACTTATAATGTAACATAGACTTACCTACCTACTACTTACTAGAGAAGAGTAAATGAAAATAATTTAAATATAATCATTCTTCCATGTGGGAATCGAATCCACATCCAATCGCGTTTAGGGTTTAACGCTATCCCTCTACGTTACGTCCATGCCATGCCATGGTCCCATGTAGGTAGGTAGGTGTAGGTATTTAATATAAACTTCATTTTAATTTTAATACTGTTAACCCAATAACTTACTAAAACATAGAAATGAGTGTACAGAATGAGCGAATATCTTAACAAAAAGCCATATAACTCTTAACATGATTCACAAAGGAATCAGAAAGGACACTCATAAATATTGAATCAAGTCGCCTGTCCAATATTTTATACTTTTTATGGGCGTTTTAACCGTTTGCCCGCCGCAGGACAAGGGCGTCCGGGCAGACATCATTAAGGACTGAATACGGCTATTTTCGGAGATGGCGATCGGGTGACAAACATGCGGTTAGCAGAATGTTATGAAAATTATAAATATACTTACTTATGTACGTATTTTTTTAGTTAAGACGTATTCTTGGTGTCACTGCCGGTGGGATGATTCTACGTAATTTGTGTCTACGTTAACTGTTTTTCGCGAATATATAAATGTTTTTTTTTATAAAAAAGGACAAGGCAAACGAGCGTTCGGGTCACTTGATGATAGGTGAACACCGTCGCCCACGGCCCCGTGCAACACCAGAGGAGCTACAGGGACGTTGCCGGCCTTTGAGGTGGAGGTAAGCGCGCCTTTTGAAGGTACCCATGTCGTATCGACCTGGAAACACTGCCGCTGGTAAGCCATTCCACAGTTGAGTGGCGTGTGGAAGGAAATGACGTCTAAACCGCACAGTACTGGAGTGCCAGGTATCCAGGTGGTGAGGATGATATTTCAACCTGGCACGTACTGTGCGGTTGGAGAATTCAGCGGCAGGTATCAGGTCAAACAGTTCTCCAGAACACTCCCCGTGATACATGCGATAGAGAACGCATAACGAGGACACGTCTCTACGCAACGCCAAAGTGTCAAGCCCAGCACAGATTCTTGGGTCCCTGATAATTCGAGTGGCTCTGCGCTGTATGCGATCAAATGGATCGAGCTGATACTGGGGGGCACCGGCCCAGAGATGAGAACAGTACTCCATATGAGGCCACACCTGGGCCCTGTAAAGGGACAATCGGTGTTTGGGCGTGAAGTACTGTCTCGCTCTACCGATGACACCCAGCTTCCTCGAGGCCAACTTGGCCTTACTTTCCAAATGATCGCGATACTGGCACTCACTCGAAACTTTCAGGCCCAATATGCTGTTACTGGGCGCGGCATGGAGGGGAGTGTTCTGGAAAAGTGGTGATAGGACAAATGGGGTTTTCTTAGTGGTCAACGCGCAAACTTGTGTCTTCTGGGGGTTGAATTGAACCAGGTTCCTTTCAGCCCATAAGGAGACATTCACGAGGGATGCCTCAACAGAAGACACAAGTTTTGTTCGGCTCTCGTCGACGTTTTCCCGAGAAAGACCTGCACGGCCGGTGTATACGGCGTCCACCGTGCTGTCGTCCGCATAGCAATGAATGCTAGGGTCTTCTAACATGTCATTGATATGCAGAAGAAATAGCGTGGGGGACAGCACACAGCCCTGCGGGACGCCAGCGTTCACGGGCATAAAGTCAGAGAGTGAATACCTCACTACGAAAGCTAGAAATAAAGACGCAATGTGCCGGAATTTCATTTAAGAATAGGATAGATTTTCTTGCACACAAGAATCAATTTAAATGTAATATAAAATGAATGCAAAGGCTCCTTTTTTTAAGTGTTTGCACTTTGAAAAAAAAAATCGTTTGCAGTGTCTGTACGAGTTATGTTTACACTACATAGCTGTAGCTATATTATCTTAAATTCAGTAATAATCGCTGCCCTGCAAATCAAATACATATGATATACATACTTGGAACTAATCAGGTAAAATAAAACGCAAATGTATCTAGTCTACACATTACAGTATATTACTCTGATATGACATACAACATTTATCGAATACACATAAAATTCCTGTAAGACAGCTTGTATATAGAAACATACACTGGACAGATCTGAACGATTTACACACATTCTAGGTATTTTACAATAAAACTTTGTTACCATATAATAACATTTCTGAACTTCTACCATTAAACAGTACTACTACTAGTAATAAATTAGGGATGATAAAATCAATTCCCTTTCTACCTTTGTAGTCAAAAGACTCTGTCACTTAGACTCGATTCTTAGTTACCAAAATCGTCTAAGAATTAATTATCCTATTAATCGATTCTTATATAATTATTGATTTATGATTGAGGGTATATTTTATATACATACAACACAGAGATTATCTACACAACCATATACATAATTTGGCTTTCTCCCTTTTTTCATTTTTGGATAAGAATTCTATAATATGTATATTTTTCATTTCAAAATTAGTTCCAAAATATTAATGTTGTTTTTCAAAAACTTTTTCTTTGCTCAATTAAGTTAATTTACAAAAATCGCTGCTTGAGATTGATTCAAAGAATTGGGATTTATAATAACCGAAACAGAAACGATCGTTCATCTTATGTTCCCATCCCTACAATATATAGACTACAGATCTACAGTACTATACATAAAGTACAACATTGAAAAGCTACAATACAAATACAATACAGAATAAAAAGTGAGTGGTAGTTTACAATGATATATTAATCACACAACGTTATAGCTTTATACTCATTCATAACGCCATAGAGGCTCAGTTGAGAAGTATTTGACTGAAATAACGATTATGGTATCAATTCTTTAGAGAATTTATATATCGTTTCTCTAAACAAGACTTAAGAGAATGAAATGCTAGTAAGTGCATGAAAAAGTTAAAGCTTGGTTAACTTAGTTCACAGTATACATATTTATTCTTTATGTTCAATCAAATAAAACTTTTAAACAGTCATTTACATAATATGTAATAACATAAATAAGAAAAAAAAATATATTTATACATGTAAAGATGTACATTACGAGTAAATACCTGTATTATAATACCCACATAAATACATCAGACAATATTTTTATATTTATTTATTTCAAATTCAAATACAGAACATCACTCGTTTAAAATAAGTTTATTAAACATACAATACACATTTACTGACTTTCTACAAGTAAATTTCATCTGAAATTTAAAATCTATTTTTCCTACAATATTTATTTTATAATACATTAAATGTCTTAAAATCTTATAACATTTATTTACTACATAAATTCGTTTATACATATTTTTTGTAAACTGGCCAAAATATTGAGCTATACACCTATTTTTTTATTATAAAATATACCTTTCATAACTTCGCTCTGGTACTCAATGAACAGTGTCTTGACAGTAGGTTCTCTCTGCCTACCCTGTTATGTGCAAAACAGTGTTTAGATGTTTTTTTTAAGTAAAAACAACGATTTATAATTGTAGAGTTTACATAAAAATAGAGCATACAGAATATAATAAAAAAAATCAGTCTTAAAAATCACAAGGTGCTTAATCCACAGTTCCAAATATATTTTTTAATTTAGTTAACGTTAACTACTGTTAATTGTTACAATAAAATATTATTATTAAAAAAAACTATTCTTAATAGTTACAAATTAGAGACAGCGTAGTTAAAAAAATTAAACATATCGAAAAAATACAATTTTTTATGTATTATTAAAGCAGATGAGGCAGCATTGGAAGAGGAACTGTACACCACACACACACACACACACACACACACATAGACACTTATACACAGACTATACAATACAATACAACACCTAATTAAAGGGAAATGTATTAGAACAGGAGTAAGCAACTCGTGGCCAGCTTTATAATTTAAAGCAGCCCACTAAATCCTGCCCAAATAAAATAAATAATATGTATAAATATTCTCCCGTTATATTACGTTATAAAAGTCTACCAAATGAATGCGGATCCTTCCAACATACAATATCATTTTGAAATATATATTGGTACGTATTCTTTTCTTAATTTTTCTAGTTTATCTATTGTTTTTAATTTAACATTTTATGTTCATGTAATGCTAAAAATGAATAAATAAATATTATGCACATTATACGAAAAATCTTAAATTGGATAGGCCTGTTTTAAAAAAAAGGTTGCTCACCCCTGTATTAGAATATTTAACAACATTCAACATTGAAAACATATAGAAGCATTGACTGTTCTTTCTATATACAAACTATGAAAACATCCCAGATATATCCACGCATAGAACACTTTTACATTCGACTTCCATATATTTGTTGAGAAATTTTCAGTAATTTATCAGATATCGACTCAATCCAACAGTAAGTAGACTGAATTTTCGAGTCTCAAGAATTTGACTTAAAATTATGTCATTAGACATATCGTCAGTCGATCGAGTATATTATGTATATGTATTATTTCTATCAGGGGGGAGCAACTCACAGTTCCACTACTTAGTAAATACTGTCAACACAATTGGCCAAGAACTTCAAATTCTGGAGAGGCCGTTACTAAAATAAGGTTGCTCACCCCTGGTTTGCGCTCATCTATTTGGGGCTCTCGTAGCGCAATGAGAAGGTTAATATTATTTATATTTTTCACGGCCGTTAAGTGGCAGTGATGATCAATTTGACTCTTATCACAATTACTGGCTCTTTGCTTGCCAATAGAGCAATTAATTTATATATGTCATGAATTTTTCATTATAAGCAATATACATCTATGTTTAGAAACATTCAAAAACGTCATTGATTTCTTTGAGTTTGTCAATAACTTCTATACTAGATTATAACGAGTCCTAGGGTTCTTTCTTTGATAAGTGATTTTCAAAAATGGTCATCCATTCAAATGTAGGTTACCTACTATTTCGGCAGCACATGTATATTACCAATGCCAATAGGATCCTTAATTTTTTGTTTAATATAATGTGTAATTTTAGCTTGGCTTATAATAGAATAAAAAGTTACAATAAGTAAAACTTCACACAATTGACACAATTTTGATAAACTTGTTTAATATTTGAATTGTCAAATATATCTTTGAAACCTGAATATTGTAAGTATGGAAATACAGAATACTTAGTAAAATAACAGTGTAAAAGAGGATGCACTCATTATCCTCCATTAAGTTATGTAATATTTTTATAATAACAAAATTAAGTAAAATTGTATTGTGATTCCCAGAAATTTTAGTCAGTCGTCTCGAGTCGACATATGCTTTGACAGTATCAGTAAATTATTTATATAAAATAAAGATAATAGTTTAACTTCAACTTCAATAATAAGTACGCGTGTCGCAAGTGACCTGTAAGTTAGGGAGTGGGAATGCTGGGCCGAGTGAAATGCGACGTGTAGGGCTTAGAAGAAGCGGCGCACGCGCGAGCACAGCCGCCGCGCCGGAGACGCGCAGCGCCGCACGCACGCGCACCACGCGGCCGCCACGCGCGCCCCGCCCGCCCCGCACGCCCCGCCCGCCACGCGCGCCCCACCCGCCCCGCGCGCCCCGCACGCCCCGCCCGCCACGCGCGCCCCACCCGCGCCGCGCGCCCCGCCCGGCCCGCGCGCCCCGCGCCTCTCCCGCATCGCCGCTAGTGGCAGGTCGCGTTCCACGTCCAGCACGGTCGCGTCCTCGTCGCCGCGGTTGAGGCAGAACAGGCCGCCCTTGTTGAACACCTTGTGTATGATGGTGTTGTCGCGCGCGAGCACGTCCTCCAGCACGTACTCCCCCTCCTCCCCCTCTTCGTCGTCGTCGTCCACCGCCGCGCGCCGCACGTACATGACCGCCCAGCTGGGCGTGTTGCTGCGCACCAGCAGGCGCTCGGGCAGGTGGCGCGGCGGCAGGCGGCCGGGCCCGCCGTCGCCGTCGTCCCAGGGCGGCAGCGCGGCGTCGGGCTCGTCGGCCGCCCCCACCGCGTCCAGGTCGTCCTGCGCGTAGTCCTCCGTGTCCACGCACACCACGTCGTCGGCCACGTCGGGCGTGGGGCTGGTGAGCGAGCGCAGCACGACGCCGCGCGTCCAGTAGTAGTAGTGCTCGGCGGAGGGCCCCTCGTCGTCGCCGCGCAGGCACTCGCGCGCGCAGGCGGCGGCGGCGGCGGCGGGCGCGCGCGGCAGGTGCGCCGCCAGCGGGTGGCGCGGGCGGCGGCAGCGCAGGCGGCGCAGCGCGGGGTGCGCGGCGAGGCGGCGCAGGTCCGGCGGGCAGAGGCGCGCGTCGGTGTCGAGCGCGCGCAGACGCGGCAGACCGCGCGCGAGGCCCTGCAGCGCGGCGCCGCCGACGGCGCAGCGCCACAGCTCGAGCGTGCGAAGGCGCGGGAGGCGCTTCGCGAGAAAGTCGCAGTGCTCCTCCCCGAAATGCGAGCAGCTCAGGTTGAGCTGCTTGATCTGGCGCGGTAGCGACCATATCAGCTGGTGCATGCCGCAACTCCGGAGCTGCTGATTGGACAGTTTCTTAAACGATGGGAAAATTCAGCATCGAGTCAATTTCTCACACTGGTAATCGTTTGATTCCTCCAAGGTAATAAATATATTACTTCATCTACTCAATGAATTTCAATTTCATTTAGCGTTTCTGCTAGACACGTCTCTCTGTGGTGGTTGCCTACACTGAATTCGCTACACTTACCTTTAAACACCAATCGCCAAACCAAGAAGGCTCTTTTGGACTTTTTGGGTAGTATTTTCAGAGGTTTCATCTATCGAAAGAATGGCAGTATCGTCGAGTCAGTATCTGTTATGGTTAGGTGTGACAGATATGCGATATATAGGAAGTTATAGAACTCATAACACTTATGGAACATCGAGTTTCTTATAAATCATTAATTTCTTCGCCTGGTTTCACGAAGAATTGTCTATATCCCAAATATGATCTCATGAATTTTTAAAAAGTTATTGGGACTGAATTTTATCATTTTATACAAGAAGCCCTATCCTGTCACATTCTGTTAATCTTCCTTTCATACTTTCAATCATTCTGTTTCAGGTTGGGAGAACCTGCTAAGCCTACCTAAGAGAGAAGTGTTACTACGATTATCTTTACGCTATTAGTGCAAAGATTGTAGAAATATTTCTCTATTTAAATAGAGAAATACTTCTACAACATATATTATTTATTATACAACATATATATTTCTACAACATATATTGTATAAACATTATATTTTTGTAAACATTACAACCACAACGAAGTTAGAGCTATTGTTAAATACACAACTAACAGCCATGTAGCTGCTGTCACAGATCTCATATAGAAGTAGTCCAGGAATCCCTGCGCACCAACTGCATAAAGGATAGATCTCCGCGCGCTTGGTGCCAAGAATGTTAACTGAAGTGAGCGAGAGGGTGAGCAAACGAACATATTCATTTAATATGTTTATGATGACGTGGTTGTATATTCAAAACAAATAAAAAACTACGCTTAACCAAAAATGATTGCATCATATACGAAATTGGCTGCATCTGTGAAAGGCAGCATGTATGTACATATTTAGTCTGTTTGTATGCGACTTCAGCCATCAGCTCCAAAATTGTCAATTTCTATCTAGTTAAACTGTAAATATACTTAAATTTTGATAATTGTTTTTTAGTCGTAAGCATGTGTTGAGTCATATGTGAAGTGCAAGTGGGTACCTATTTAGTTGGGAGGTAGAGGCATAAGTCATATTATGTTAAAAAAACAAATTTATAAAAACTCCTACTCACAAAAATACGTCTTTCTTTTCTTTTTAGCGTGTTTTATTTAAAGTCGGTTTCTTTTTTTATGTTATTCTTTTATTTATTTTTTTTTATTTTAAAATATTTTATGGTTCATCATTTTTACCCTCAGGGCTCGATTATAGTCTTTTTTTTCCTAGGCAACTTCTTCAGAATGTAAAGTGTTCCTGTCTGCTGAATCTTAAGTGATGTTAAGGGTTATATATTTTTATTTTGGCCGTGGGGGGACGGGCTAAGAATATAATTCCCCCTTTATCATTCCTTTCATCATCACTTATTTTTATTATCAGGAGTATGGTATAAGTATATGGTCGCTGCTAAGGTGACGACGATGCAGAACGCTGCTTTAAAATGACAGATCGCCTGGTACATCGAGTTTGTTGCTATTAACTAACTCGTATAGCACAAACAACGACAGAGTTTTCAGACATTAGTTTTTCTGTCAGGGTACCATAACCTAGCTTAGGAGGATTCAATTTGAATTATTCTTATTTTTGTGCTCTTATAAGAAGAAAACAAAACCACATTGAATTTCAGCACTTAACACGTAACGCTACGAATTCTGAAAATGAAGTGTCTTGACCCTTCATTTTCCACTCTCCGCCCGTCTTGTCTCGGCACTTGGTTCTCTCTGACTACCTAGCCATGCGTGAAAGAGCGCAAAGAGCGTGGAAGTGCATTAATCAACACTCACCATTGTTGTCCCAGTAATGTGTAAACGACGGAGTTTAGTCAGGTGCTCGAAGTAGGTTGCCCCGTTCTTGGTCAGCAGCGCGCAAGAATGCAGCTGCAGGTTGACCAGCCTTCTACAAAACATGCCTATAATCCGGTACCTGCGAAAGAATCACTAATACTTTAACATTTTAAAGTGTTGTTGACACACTTTGGAAATTGAAAAAGACATTTAGTAAACGTAAAAAAAATCCTCTTGGAAACAGTTGGACAGTTTACGGTTCGAATCCCAATGCATTCAAATTTTTATATGCTTCCTAAATATCTTTTTCAGAATCAGTAATGTTAAATATCCTTGACTTGTTACTTGTATACCCTAACCTGAAAGATCACTATAAATAAGGCTGCTAATGAACACTTTTGCTATGCATTTTGTCTTATCACTTATAAATACAACAATATTTTGCACTGTTAAGGCTTAAATTATGTTTAAGACCGAGGCTCGTCAGATGCTAGTCCATTGTTGTAATTAAAATGTATTGGCTAGTAATATAAATATTTATATTAAGTATAAATAGTATTCTTAGAATTAAGTTAAAATTGTTATGTTTGTGTATTTTAAATTTGGTTTAGGGAACAATGGGGTTGGCATTTTTGTATATTACTTAAAAAGTCCCTAAATAAAAACAATTTTAAAAAAAAGCTTCTAAATAAAAAGTAGTTTGTTATAAGTAAACTTACATATTTGCAATAACACTGATAAAAAGCTTTTTTTATTTTATGTGTGTTTAATATATGCTATGTTAATATATCCTGGCATAGAATATATTAAAATTTCAAGTGTTAGTACAAATCTATTTAAAGTTATTATTATTGTGTATTATTTATTTAACATTTAAACAAGGTATAATGGTGATGCTGTTTGATTGCAGCTAAATGTTAAAAGTATTAAATACAACCCAGCAAAACTTCCTATAAGAACTTATAACTTTACACTAAAATGCTACCTATATTCATATTTTTTTTGTTTTTAATTATGAAATTTATAATGGAAAGAAAAAAAAATGTTAGTAATTGACTTTTTAATTTAATTAAGTTGAGATTTTATTATAAGTGATATTGTTTTGATTAAAAAAAGGCTAAGTTCACTAACCTTGCATCAGTCAACTCTGGACACCTGAGAGTGAGGTCTTGCAAGTAAGGACCTTGGGCTTGAAGGAAGCTCATCATTTCCTTGATTGGGAAGACCTGGCATCCACCAAACATATGGAAAGCTGTCAACTGGTTAGACTGAGCCACATTGGTCAAGAACCCCACTCCAATTGGATCATTTACTACCAAGGAGGTGATTGTTGGGTTTATATATGTGTTTTCATTCACACATTCCTTTTTGGAAAACACATCTAAATGTGTTAAATGTGGTAGGTAGATTAAACATCTGTAGTCTTCATCAGCTGTAAATAATTCACAAAAATACAGAAAATAACAAAAACGACAATGTAGACAATGTAGACAATAAAAATTTTTAAATATGTGCTTTTGGTGGTAATTAAATTTTCAAATTTAAAAAATAAACTAAGCATTAGTTCAAAGTTTCAAACAAACAAAACACACAGAACTAAATACATTTGTAAAATGGTCTAGAATTGCATACTAAACAGTTGTAATATGAAGTATGTACATACCAAGAGGGTAAGCTTTACAAATGGTGAGTTCCCGCAAGTTGGGCGCGAGCACCACGAAGCAGGTGACCAGCGTGGAGGTGGCGTCGAGCAACCGCACGCGCTCTATCACTATGACCGTCTTGAGGCCGTCGTACAGCTTGTCCAGGTCCGCCGGGCTGCGTATCCTCAGTGAAGTACGGTTAATCAGAAGCCTCCAGCGGGTGTTTACTTTAGTTAACACCGTAGTTAGTTCATAAGTGGAGAAGTAGCGAAATAATTTTAGCAGCATCTCATCTGGTAACTTCTCCATGATGAGAACACTCTGTTCATATACGCTTGTATCTTTAAACGACAGCGGTTCTGATAACTGCCGCGTTTCCCCGGGAATTGCAGTTTATTGATTTTCATTAGGTTATGAAGTGCGTCCATGTCCCTAGGTGACCTACCTAGTGACCTAGATACAGCTGCGGGGCCGGACATCGTAATAATATTACGGTCAAAACTCAAAACAAAATCACTGGTATTCATACGTCAACTTTTTTAGCGTATTTTGCAGAATGAAGGTGAAAAGGGACTTCGTTTATCCTTATTTGTAAACAAACTGAACCATTCGTGACCTAAGATGTAGTATTTATAAAGCCATCCTTTGTTCCTAGATTATTTAAGACACTATGTAGAATAAGATACACCTGTTTTATTAATTCATTACCTGTTTTATTATACAAAAAATATAAGCAATAATATAATTGCTTAATATAGTTATATAGTTTTATAGGATATTGCAATTGTGTAGTTTATAAATATTCACAATTTAAATAATTAGGCGCTAGTCGATAGCCAATGGTGATAAAGATTTAACCGATCAGCTGATTGTCATATTATGTCAAAATATTTTGTTTTTAGGTTACGAATTGCATTTCATTTTTATAATTAAAATAAATAAAACGAATAAAGACATAAATTCGTAGAAATAATTAATTACTTTAATAATACTTCATTAAAAGTGCTACTAAAGTGATAATGCGGTTGTTAACGTTTAGTGTTTTACGAAATCACAAATTCAAAACGTCACTGCAATTTTTATTTAGAAATCTCAGCGTGGATGCATCTCAAGTTAAAGTGGATGCTGAAAAGACCTTAGGTAATACAAATAACTCTGTGCGACTGTATCTGTGACCTAAACCTAAGCTGGGACCCATATTTTTTCCTAAATATTTTAGGTTTATATACAATACTTATCTGTATGAAAAGATTGATTTATTATTTCCACATCTTTTAAATTAATGTACCACTTTACAAAACATTAATAAACTACATTAATAAACAGCAGCAGAAAAGTTATTATTATCTTGGTTAATTTCTGACATTTTAACTAAATAAAGGAGATGCGAATGACACTTCATAAGGAATATTTCAAAGTATATATAAACCTATTTCAATTTCCAGGAGATCCAAGTTATATAGAAATATTACCATCTTGGAAAGAAGATGAGGAATTGGAACTGCGCTCTGCCGTCCTACAGCACATGCGGATCCTGCCCGACTTTGTGACTGAGGAGGAGGAAGCATCATTACTGGCAGAAGTGGAGCCCCAGCTGAAGCGGATGAGATATGAATATGATCACTGGGACAATGTTAGATTCATAATTATTTATTATTTTTTATGCTTCATTATTTTCAAAATAGTTTTAAATTTTCCTACTTCAAAGTTTTAAGCTTTATTAATATAACAAAAAATATTATTTACTGCCAAAGTAATCACAATTATATCAGTTTTTCATTAACAGTCAGTATATTCATTAACAGTCATCAATGAGTAATCTTCTTATGTAAACAGATTTACTATTTGTACTGTAATTATTCTACATGTTTCTACTACTACAATTATTCTACTTTCTATTGTAGTTATTGGCTCAACAATTTAGTTTTTATATGCAGTGCTTTAACATAAATATTCTTACCTATAAAATATTACTGTTGAAGATTGTAGTAACTTTATATATGAAAAATCTCCCACTACAATACAAAAAATCTGATGGGAGTAATGTCTATAATAACATAATTGGTTATCATATTTCAAATATATTATAATATATATTGTTTGACATTACTAATTACTTAAATAAATTATCACATCTTCCAGGCCATTGAAGGCTACCGTGAGACAGAGCGCAGCAGGTGGAATGATAAGAATGCAGCAGTTATATCCAGAGTGAAGGAAACTGCTTTCTCTGAGAAGGCGGAGCTTCTCCCACATGTGCATGTCTTGGACTTGGCTGCCGCTGGACATATTAAACCACATGTTGATGCTGTTAGAGTAAGTTTATATAATTACATTCAATTTGCAGTGTGTGGTGCAGTGAGACAGCATTTGAATTTAATGAGATAGTTGTAGGTTTGATTTCCTACTTGGGGAAATAAGAATTTAATATTTTTATTACATCACTCTGGGCGAAAATTGGAGATGTATTGATGTTAGGCCCTGATTCCCTCTCTATGCAGGTAATGCTGAAAAAGTGTAATGCTGTATTTTACTGAAGCTAATATTCATTGAAGGTAATATTTACTGAAAAGGCTGATGGTTGATCCGAATTTGATTTAGTTAAAGGGATATTATTGTCATATAATGTCATATCATATCATAATCTTTATAATGTTGATAGAATTATATATAGCTCTAAATAACGTAGATCAGACAAATGTGAAGTTTCTGAGAAAATAAATATGAAAATTAACTATTCATTACCGCTGGAATAATACCTAGATGAAAAAAAAATCCTTATTAGCTTTAAGATTTCTTGATATAATAGTATGGTGGCATATAGCATGGTGGTCAGAGACAATCCAGTGTCAAGACATTTTATTCTCTTGATTGACATTGACACATTGTGTGTTGAGTGGCGGAACCCAACTTACTTGCCAATTGTAGATAATAAATATATAGTGTTCATTGAGATTTTCTTAGAAAAAAATGATCAATTGTTAATTACGATTAAATTTTGCCCAACACTGGCTGTAAGCCCATGCTTCCTTTAAAGGCCTTTGTCTGGATTTAAATAAAATGAGTAAATATTGATGTTCTATGTCTAAGCTCGGAACACAATATGCCCGCTCTTGTGCTTAGATTCCAATAAGTCGGTTGCCTGGAAGACATCGATGCTAGCGATAACGCCGCCTTTTCTTTTTTATGTTATGTTAAATAAAATGTGTCGGTTGTGGTGGTAGTTCTGCGGCGACACGATCGCAGGGCTGTGCCTCGCGTCCGCCGCCGTCATGCGCCTGACGCACGACGCGCGCGCGCACCTCGCGCTCGACGCGCTGCTGCAGAGACGCTGCCTCTATATCATGAGGTACTTGCTTACTTCATTTTTAATTTAGCGTCACGCTGTAGGTATCCCGGACACAGCACGGTAGGCAGAGGTAATTTAGTGTTAAGACACTCTGTTCCCTGCGCACTGCAGAATTTTAAAGGCATTGTGTGTCAAGTGGTGGCACTAACGCTGCACTTTGCCTCGACACCAGAAAGATGATAATGGAAGTAATAAATGTTTCCATTTCTCGAATAGTAATCAAACCCACAACTAGTCGCATTTACAATCACATTCGCCACGGCGACGATGTTAAGACACTCCGTTCCCCACTTTCCCTGAATTCGCAGGCATTGCGTGTTAAGTGGTGGAACTTAAAGCCGCGCTTTACCTCGACATCAGAGCAAAGAAAATGGAAATATTAAATATTTCCATTCCTCGAGTGGGAATCGAACCCATAACCAGTCGTTTACAGTCACACGCTTGTGCCTCTGGGCCACGACTGGCCACACTGGTTATTTTACTTATAATCTATATTCATATATTATATGATTGAGAGCTCATTTTTTTTAGTGTATTTAGTACTGAATTAAGCATGTTAAATGTAAATAATTGTAGGCTATTTAATTCTTGGAAATCCACTACCTAAAGGGGTGAATCAGAGTTTCGTAGTTAATGTGGAAATGTACATGTAATTTTTAAAATTAAAAAAAAATAATTTTGTGTAAATTCTGACTTCAAGTACAGCTCGAACGTTCGTACGTCATATAGAAATATTACCTATATTTAATTAATAACGTTTTCACGCATAGAATGAAAACATCAAAATATTAGGCTAAGCTAAATATAGCATATACAATATACATATAACTAAAATGTAGTATTTTCCAGTGGCGTAGTGCGTTACTCGTTCTCGCACGCCGTGCTCGGCGGAGAGCACTCCGTGTGGCGCGGAGAGACACTCCCGCGGCGGAGGAGAGTCGCCATCATATGCAGGGAGCAACCCAAGCCTGAGCACAGACAGTGATACCGACCATATGTTGTTTTTGTTTTAACTTATAAATATATTTCATATCATTTAGTTTGAAAATTTTTAATAAATTTGGAAGTGAAATTTTAAATTCGGGATCAAAAAATTTTTAAATGTATTGTATTTTTTTCCAAATATCAGTCTTGCATGAGAATCGAATCCCCGACCAGCTTAGTAGGCTGACTGACCATACGTCCAGGGTACCTTCCTTTACTAGTAACTAACCAACATGCAGCAGTATTACACTAACATCTATAGAATAGTTTTCTTTTAATAGGTAAATATCTAAATTTTATATGATATCGACACGAGAAAGTTATTTTGTCGCATCACACACTTTGGTAATTCTTAACGATTAGGAGTATTTTAAATTCAATTTATTTAAAAAACCTAGTTTTTAATTCTTTTCATTAATATGTTATGGTTTTCCTAATTATTTTTCGGCTCTAGCAGAAATGTCTGTCTTGAGATAAGACAAAATCACTTTCTTGCATCAATATGTATCTAATTATTTTTTAAATTACAAAGTTTTATGTAATTTTTTTTTTTTATATTAGTAAAAATTGATATTATTGTTATTTATATTTATTTTAATTGTCCTTTTGTTGTATTTAATTTTTATTATCCTATTGTCTGCTTTCTTCCGCAATTTATAATAATTCTCTTGTTGAGTGGCGGAACTCAACGCCCTGCTTTTTCTTAATTGGTGCATAGAAATAAAAATTAGTTATATTTAATATTTTCTTCAAGTGGGAATCGAACCCACAACCAATTGCGTTAGCATTCAATATCATATACTCATATACTTCTTCTTCCGGACCACCGTAAGGTGCAAATACCTATCTCTGTTAATTTTATGTTGCTTCGTAAATTGAATTTTATATGAATTTCATTCAATAAAATTGAATTGGTACTTCGGAATAGAAAATATTTTAAATAAACCTTTTCAGACATAGCAAATTATTATTTTTTTCTAAAGATATAAATTTGCATTTGTTAAATTTTATTTTGGTACAGAATAAAACAAAGCAGTTAGTTGGACAGCTTTTAAACATTTTTAAAGTGTTATTCCACACTTAGGAAAATTGAAAAAGACATTTAAAGAAAACCTATAAAAACTTGAACGCAGCGGGATTCGAACCCGCGCCTCCTGAATACCGTTCAGGCGCTCTCTGCAGCGGCTAGCAAATTTTTATACGTTTTCTTTAAATGTCTAGTTGGACAGCGGTTGGTGCGTCTAATTATAACGCAATAGTTGTAGGTTCGATTCCCACTTGACGGATTATGTATGTATTTTCATTCCTCCACTCTGGTAGCTACGCTAAGTTGTTTATTTATTACAAATAAACTTTAACCTATTACAAACTGATTAGCATTACAATGTCTATTAGGCTATTTATTAGGTTAACAAAGCTTGAAGCATCCCTACCCTCTGTACTAGTGTTACTGTATGACGGTAGAATAGTATTCCTCGCGCGACTGTTACTGTCTTTATACAGTCAGACAACAGTATAGATGTAGTATTAGGATGCTGCCACTTTATTCATTTGTAAATAATATTTTATAAAATAATAAGAAAAAGAAAAAATAATTTGTGTGTGTGTGCGTGTGGTGTGTGTGTGTGTATGGTGTGTTATCTCTGGTAGGCAGGTAGGCTAAGTTATCTCTGACTACCCTCTTATGCGGGTAAAGGGGAAAACTGCAAAATAATACTCCTTACTTTGTGTCAACTAGCAGCGAGAAGAAATGACAACGCAATATTGCCCAACTCGCTTTCTTTAATAAATTTTCTGAATTCCGCCACTTAACACGCAAGCCTCCGAATTCGGCGGTGCGTGGGGAACGGAGTGTCTTAGCACTAGGTTCCCTCTGCCTACCCAAATGTGTGCGGGATACAGCGTGAAGCTATTTATATAAAATGGCAGTGCACCAGACATGTATGCAGAATATCGACAGTCTTGGAGTAGTCATTTTCTTGAGTGGAGACAACGCCGGAGTCGAAACAAAATAAGTTTTTATTAAGCGAAATAAACATAACATTGATTTAATAATAAAATTTATATTCCTTTTAATATTTACAGAGCAATTAGTCAACACTAACATAACACAATTTATAGTCTTTCGTCTACTTAAAATTTAATACATTTTAAATAAACTATCAATAATCTTAAGTTACAGCTTCAAGTCTAAGCTTTAATTAATAAAATTATAACCTACCTATCTTATACATATAAAAACTGTAAATAGCTTCACACGCTGTATCCCGCACAGCAGGTAATCGGAGGGAACATAGGTAATGTCTTAACATTATGTTCTCCAATTTCCACCAACATTTCGTGTCGAGTGGTGAAACAGAGCGGGGCAATGAAAACAAATAAATTATAATCTCCCTCAGAGGGAATCGAACTAACAACTTTTTACAACCCAGCTCATCAAAGAAAAAAAATGGTCTAACACTTTTATTATTTAATATTAAATAACGTAGAAGCATATTTTTCAGCGTTAAAAGTTTTAAATTATTTAATAAAAAAAACAGCAGCATTTAGCGTCCCCAATGAAAATCTAAAGACATAGCTATTTATGTACTTTAAAATTTATTTAAAAATAAAAATTAAGAGTTAAGTTTTTTTTGAATTAAAAACTTTTTTGATTTGTGCTACATACAATTAAACAGATGAAGCTATGTGTGTACATATTTTAATTCAAGTCATATTATATTATATGAATATGTATGTATAGTATTTTAACAATACATCCTCTCTGCCTACATTGCTGTGTGCAGGATACAGCATGAAGCTAAAACGAGAAGTAGTATGAAAGAAAAGTATGTATAAAGAAAGTGTATAAGTGTCTATAAGTGACCATCTACAAGTGTCACTTGTCGTTGTCATCCATGTCGTCGAGCGCCTCCACCTCGAGGTACTCCACGTCGCCCTCCAGCACCTCCACGCCCTCCATGCCGTCCATGCCGTCGAGGGTCTCCACCTCAGCCTCTAGCTGCCATTCTGGTTCCTCCTGGAAAGTATAAACAAAAAATATTCATTATCTTTACATAGTACAAAGCAAAGTCGCTTCCCGCCTCTGTCTGTATGTATGTATGCTTAGATCTTCAAAACTACGCAACAGATTTTGATGCGGTTTCTTTTAATCGATAGAATGATTCATAAGAAAGGTTTATATGTATGTAAATGAAGCTTTTTTCCTTCATTCAATTTAATTGCCCGCGCATTGCTTTAAGTGTCTTACGACATAGACAATACTATGACGTAAGACACCAAAATCAATACGCCGGCAATTTAATGAAGGAAAAGAGCTTTATT
Source organism: Dryas iulia moderata (assembly GCA_019049465.1). Lineage (NCBI taxonomy): Eukaryota > Metazoa > Arthropoda > Insecta > Lepidoptera > Nymphalidae > Dryas > Dryas iulia. The sequence continues at coordinate 13,788,090 of CM032435.1, read as the reverse complement.
TATATGTATAATACATGCATAATATAGTAGAGAAACACTGATAATGTTAGAGGTTGCTAATGTGATGTCTATGTGCCTATAGTGAAATAGTTGTTTAGTTCACGCAAGCGAACGCGAGTGGGCCAATAGTTTTGAATACGTAAAGGAAAATAAACGTTGCACGTTTTTTAAAAAATTACATAGCTGGTGAAGTACGTAGTAGTAATTAGGCAATATTAAAGTTTATATGGAGTTAAAGTGGAAAAGAGCCTTAGAAATACATTTAATGTTATATTACACATAAAATCATGTGTTGTGCATACACTTTTGTATAGTTTTTGTATTGTTTTTATAGTGACATACATACTTATTGGTAGCACTGATTTCACAACAACATTACTAATCTGAATAATTGGTACTATTATATAGATTTTAAAAAATATTTAAAAAAAAAATATAATGAATACTATGTATAAAAATATTTTAAAAGTGTTTACTTGCGGCACCTCCTTCCTGTGCACTCTCGCGTGACGCTTCATGGCGGCGACGGAACCGAACCTGTAAACATATTCAGAATATAATAACTAAATAATACGATATCCCATTATTTTTTTTGTTAAGAATGTTTTAATTTATTTAGTTTCACTTTCAATGATACGTTTTCTATTTTCTGTTGAAATGACAGTTAGACATTCGAATGTTGCCTGGTGGAAATCATTGTTGCGCTTGGTTTTGCCATTAGAGCAGAGAAAAAATATATAGTGAATATATTTTCATAATCATTGAGTGGGCGTTCAACGTACAAAAACTACGTAAACACAAAGATGCTATCACACTGTACAACGAGAGTCTTATAAATTTATAAATGATGGCATTTAAACAACATAACTACAACTAAGATAGATTCTTATTTATCTGATTTAAATTAATTTTCACAACTGAGACGACAATATTAACAACATATAATAGTCATTACACAAACTAGTAAAACATAAAATATTATCAAGAATACGATGACAGAACAACAATATGAACTCAGTCGTGACACAGTGGCACATAGTGTGACTGTGTACGCGGCTGGTTGTGGGTTCTATACTCACGAGGAATTTAAATATTTAACATTTTATGTTCCTCGCTCTGGTTTCGAGGCCAAGGACGGCATTAAGTTTCGGCATTTAACACGCTTTCGGCATTTAACGGATAATAGAGAACTTAGTGTTGAGTGAGGCTAACAAGCAACAATATACTAACGTGCGGCCGCACTGCTCGCACGTGGTGGAGGGCGGCGCCGGCGAGCGCGCCTCCTCCTCCTCGCCCTCGCCCCCCGCGCCGCCCCCCACGCCCCCCGCGCCGCCCCCCACACCGCCCGCCGCCCCCGCTGTGGCGGCCCCCGCGTGGCACTTGCGGATGTGCGACAGCAAGTCACTCCTGAAAACATCAACAACTCCAATTGAACAAATGCGTACGCGCGCATAAATGCGTGTGTGTGCGTGCGTGCGTATGTGTACATATGTATTTGTAACGGAGTGAATAAGGATAGATTAATATTAAATACATTCATATATATTCAGGAAACTGATTCATCAGGATGTAAATATTAAAGACGTCGAATGTCTTAAAAATTTAAACTAAGTAATGTTATTTTACAATAGATAAAGTAATATCATTTTAACAAATATATTGAAGTATATTACAACAACATTCAAAGACACCTTGTTTTTACCAGAATATATATGGCCTCATTAAAAGTTCGTAACAGTATCTCAAACATCATAGCTTCATCATCATAATTCACAGCACCATTAAGATTATTAGAGCTTTCCTTTTCCTGAAGCCGTTTTAAAGCGTTTGAGATTCCTCAAATGATCTGATCACAACAGTGAATGCAATAATTTTTGGGTAAAAAATGTAAATACTTGGAGAAAAAAAGTATGCATATATAAAAAATTGTACTACTATTATTTATTAATTATAACTTTTATATGCTATATTTGTTATGACTAAAAATGGTGTTTCATATCAGATACAACATATATAATAATCTCCTAAATTTGAATACCTGTGACATGTTTGAAATTGTTGTTGAAAATGTGAATGTTTGTGTAGATGTCAGTGCATGTGTTGGTGTGAGTGTCGATATAAACATTAGTGCAAATTGGTATTTTATTTGTATCGGAAGAAGTCTGTACATGCATTTGTGTGAGTCAGTGTTTGTTTGTACTTAGATACGCACACATCAAACACCCCCTGTGTTCTGCTGTAGCACATGTATAATGGTGTATATAGTTACCTGTTAGCAAAGCGCAGTATGCAGGCGTCGTACCCGCACACGAAGCGCTCGGCCTGGCGGTGCGCGAGCGCGTGCGCCGCCAGCGCGGCCGCGTCCGGCGCCGCCAGGAAGCACGCCGCGCACACGAGCGCGTGCGCGCGCGACACGTGCGCCGTCAGCGACGCGCGCGACGCGCAGCGCACGCCGCACGCCGGGCAGCGCGCCGCGCACGCGCCTCCGCCCGCCTCCTGCACGTGCCGGCGCAGCTCCGCGCCGCTCTGAAGGCATTGAGTGTGTAATGGCAGGACTTTACACCACGATTTGCCTCAACACGAGAGCGAAAAAATGGAATTTCCAAATAATTCCACTTCTAGAGCAGGAATCAATTTAGATTTTAAGAAATCATATCCTCCACTCACCTAACAGAATCGACAATAATCCAGCCAAATAGCATCATCAAATGTGCAATAACAGTTAAAAACCAAAAAGCCTATAAGTAGACAAATATTTTTTATAATCATCGAGAAAACTGAGGTATAGGATATAAAATATATCTTATACAAATAAAAAAAATTATAAAACTTTTTTTATTCTTATAAAAACAATCGTTAATAATCACAATTTTATCATTTATAAAATGATGTGAATTCATATATTTTGTAAATATAAATAGTGTGTAGCACAAACTCAAAATAAACAATAATCACTTAATAAATTATATGCCATAAATACACTGAAGCGGTATAACCAAGTATCTGTACAATTTTTGAAGACCAAACTAACCTGAAAGGTGGTAGAACACAAATTACAAGTCAATGTCTGTGTGGCAGCGTGCAGAGTGGTGTGATCTCTCAATGCTTCCTTGTTGTTGAACTGTGCACCGCACGTCCAGCAAGAATGGCGAGCACCACCAGGATGGATGGCTATGTGAGCTCGGTATTCACTTGCATGCTATAAAATTAAATAATCAACAAGAAATTATTTAAACAAACAATATTTCCAAAATTAGTATGTAGTTATATATGTTAGTATATGCATCTAAAATAGAATAAATATATATTATGTACTATATATTTTTTGATTTTCCTATAAATTTTTAATTTCCAATACAATGAAGTAATTTAATATGTAGAAAAATACTTTAACAAAATAATCAATGCTCAAACACTGTATTTACCAATATACTATTTTGTATTTATTAGTATTACCTTACAATCACTTATATATTACATACACATCTCAATACCACTAATTCAGTTAACTGTACAAATCAAACTTTTATTAAAACATTAAAGTAAATACTAACCTGGAATGACATTGGGCATATAGAACACTGATATACTGTCTCTCCACAAGCGTTTCTAGCTTTCTCAAGATCTTCATCATCTGCTGCAGCTGCTGCAGCTAAAGCGTCCCTCTCTACCATAATAATATCATCTTCACTATATGCTCCACCTGAATTCACTCCTGGCCCTCCCACTACTATAAAGACGTCTATTTTTTGTGTTAATTCATGGAGTCTTCTTCTTAATGCGCGAATTTTTTCACTTAGAGGAGGTACAGAACGTGCACTTAAAGCGGTACTAAACTCATATGCTTCTATGGCGCGACGAATGCAGCTAATACATAATTTACCCTCAGGAACGACCTAGCATTCATATAAATTGACATAAATTAGAAATTGATGACCTTTGGTTATGTTCATTGAAATATTATGTTGCTGTACCTTATTGTTATTTATGTGCAAGAGCATAGCCCTAAGCGGCACTTGCATTGGCGGTGCGCCCGCGTCATGCTCCTCAGGTGTAAACAAGTCACCACCGCCACCACAAACAGAGCAGGTCTCAGTGTCGACTTCTACCTTCATCACTGTACTCGTCATTTTTAAATATAAAAAGATACTGATAATAAATTAATATAAAATAAGAGTTAAAAATATGCCAAAACTTTAAGCAGATTTCTGACTGGCGCTTCCACAGTTCAGTATCCCCCCACAGACAATAAAATATATTGTGTTTTGATTTGATGATAATATTTGACATATATTATAAGACCACAGAGTAAAAAAACAAATAAGAACTTATTTCAAATCTGAGTCTGGCCATTTCCATTTTACATGATACAATATTATTTTAAATTCTTTTATACTTAAACAATACTTTTACATATCATTAAATAAAAAAAAACAATGTGGAATAGGTATAAGGAAATTTTGTATATCAAAATATCAAATAAATATTCATTATTTATTGTAAATGTAATGTGTTGTATTTATTAAAAATTATATTTGTAGGTATTGCTTGATATTTTGAGTACTTATTTAAAAAATTATAACTAATACTTGTTATAAGACTGGCTGGCTCTGCAAATTTTATATTTATTTAGTTTTTTGCGCTAGTCACACTGCCCGTCGCCATTGTTTGTGTTTAGCTCTTAAATTTTGGCGTCTGTTTAGGAGAATTTCATCTTTTTACATCTGGGATTAACTAGATATTATTGTCTAATCTGAAGTAGTGCCTGTGAATATATAATTTAAGATGTCTATCGGTGTGCCTATTAAAGTATTACACGAAGCAGAAGGCCATGTAGTGACCTGTGAAACAAATACCGGTGAAGTTTATCGCGGGAAGCTCATAGAAGCTGAAGATAATATGAATTGTCAGATGACTCAAGTAACGGTCACATACAGAGACGGGAGAGTTGCTCAGTTAGAGAATGTTTACATTAGAGGATCCAAAATTCGCTTCCTTATATTACCTGATATGTTAAAAAACGCGCCTATGTTCAAACGACAAGGGAATAAACCCACGGCTGGGCGTGGGAAAAGTGCTATACTTCGTGCACAGGGTAAGATACTCTTTAAACCACATCTAAATTACAATACCTTTGTAACGTATATGCTTTATTGTTTACAAACAACTTTTTGCTAGGTTATATGTTAGCTGTTTCTAATCTAACTTGTCAATTATTTCGCTCAACCGATTCTAACTGAACCTTCTACTAAAGTTAACATTAACTAAAGTTAACGTTCTTCTGATGATATTTAAGTCTCAACACTTCAGAAATATCACTTTTCATTGTAAATTTCAGCTGCTGGTCGAGGTCGAGCAGGAGGTAGAGGCGGAGGGCACCGTGGAGGATGGCAGGGTGGTTCCGGACCTTCTAGACGATAAGCTTATGTTTAACTTAAGTTCAGTTTGTTTAATGCCTATGATGTCCAAACTATTTGTCATATAAAGGTAATTATTTAATACAAGATGTGTTTTGATATTGGGAGATGTTTGAACTCAGGGTGGTAATATTAATAAGTAGTCAGTTTTTCATCATATAAATATTAAACAAATTAAGAAAATCCTTTGCTAGTTAGTGAAACTGTAATTTTGATTTATATTTATTATATTAAGCATTTAACTCCTATGTACCTTGTAAATTGGTATAGCATGAACTTGAACGGCAACAAACTGTAAATATATGAATAATTTAAATTCCTTTATTACTTTTAAACTATAAGAATGTTTTAATACTTCGGTCAAGTATTTTTAAAAAGTAAACTTGTCAATTAATTGACAGACACCAACATCTAGAATATTCTATGTAAAACTAGAATAAACCTAAGCACATTTGGGAGTGACTGTATAGAATAAGTGTGTGGATATTGTGCGACTTGTGATAGAGATTTACTTCAACAGGTACATAATAAACATCTATAAACCAACCATATTGTACATTTTATTTTAATATAAGACTATATTTATATTTTTTTTACATTAAATCATTTTTTATAGCATTAATCAACTTCAACAACTTAAAATAAATGATAATCTATAGTTAAGAGCATACCACAGCTTTATAATATGTTTTTAAAGTAAACTAAATGTTCATTATAATTTGATCATCATTATTTAATCAATGAATTTCTTGAACTTGAATATGATTATTCTTATACGTTTTTATGGTTGTTACAGTCAAAGCCAAGCCATTTTATTTAAAATGAGATGTTACTCATAATTTTATGAACATTGAATAACACAGGGCCAATCGTGGTGCAGTGGCACGAACATATATATATATGTACAATTTTCCCAGGTTCTTTCTGACCCTTTTGAGGGAAAAAGTGCTTTATTAATAATATTCACAACTTTTTATATTCTAAATATGTACACTAATGTGTTTAATTTATTCCTTGGCAATTTTAGTTTTTGTTAGTAGTTTCTTGATTTCCTTGTACAGTGTCTGTGTGGGGATCTCCACCAGCAGCACCAGTACCAGCGACGCTGAATACGCCCATACTAAAGCGCCAAATGTTTCTGTGAACGTTTTAAACGAAATTAGTAATAAGATAAATTTAAAAGTTTTTAGCCACACATATAATTAGATCCACATTCATATATGTATGTATAAATATATTCGTTATCGTGTGGTATATTTGTTATTTGAGTAATTTTCTAATTTGTTGTAATTTTCTCAGGGATAAATAACATCACTAATAAATTTACAGGCAACATCAAATTAAAAAAAATTGAAGCTCTTAAGTTCTACCTAACTAGGTACTGCATTAAAATTTGTCTTTTTAGTAGACAATGCCATATAGACGTATGATTTTGAACTGGTTTGTAGTTTGCAGGGGGATAATATTGTATATCTCGGTTGTTTAGAGATTTTTTTTATTGGAACTAGATTTTTATTAGTGCTTATTTTATTTAAATGTGTCATAAACAATTTACAATTTATATGTGGTTTGACAAAATAGCTAACACAATTATTTGATGAAAGTGGTTGACGCTCATCTTAGACGTAAACATAACTTACGATAGTCTTACAAGACTATCGTAAGTTATGTTTACGTCTAAGATGCGATATGGTGTCTCTGGAGGCGCTCACTAACAACACGGACACGAGGTGCAGCAAGTACGTGCCGTACGTGAGACGCGCACAGACACTCCAGGGGGCTGGAATCATGTTATGTAAGTTGTTGTTACTCTCAACGTTTCTCCATTTAGATATGGATAGATATATTACTAACTTTCAGCTTCACGCTTTATCCCGCACACAGCAGGGTGGGCAAAGGAAGTCTAGTGTTATGACACTCCGCCGACCATACTCCGATCCGTTATTCTCTTGATTTCTCCATTAAGAAGTGGAAGTAAGTGGAGTGCTTTCACACTAGGTTCACTCTGATAGGTAGTTGGACCGAAAGCTATACTATACGGGAGAATTCGTCGAAGTCATAAATCGTGACTATCTTTTTGAGGTTATTGTAGCGCAGTGGGACAGCGTTTAACTGTAGACTTGGTTGGTTGTGGGTTCTATTTCCATTCGTAGGGATGATTATTCATTATGATTACTTATTTTAATTAGGTTAGTTTCTCCGCTCTGATATTTAAGGCAGCACGACTTTATGTTGTTTAACGTGAAATGTTTTGTTTTCGTTCGTAGGAGAATGGAGTGTCTTGATGTTAGATTCTTTCCCATAACCTGTTATTTTCTGATTTCTCGAATACATGTTGCTATATTTTTAAAGAAATAAATGAGATTTTGTTTAAAATGATGCTAGATGTTATTTAATGCTAGATTTTATTTAACAAAACATGTAGTGCCAAATAGTTCACTTAATTTTAAACTGAAACAATTCAGAGAAATTACAAGACGCTTGTAAAAACTTACGAGCCACGTGGTTCATAGCGCCGAACATGGCCACAGCCACCAGCGACACGAAGAGCAGCCAGTACCGTGGCGAAGACGCGGGACGGAGTCCGGCGTTAAACGCTGCCGGGGAACACCAGAGGAACAGGAACGCCGCGGTCAGGAATAGCGCCGTCACTGCGCTGAACATCTGCATTCAAGCGGGGAAATAGTGTCTGTACTGTGGTGTTGAATGTATATACGAAAATAAATCAATATACAAATAAAAAGAATACACCAATACCTCGCTTTGCGTCGTTTCGTTTTGCGTTGTTTTCGAAGTTGCGTCGTTGCTTAATTTTAACTGATTTTCACTGTGCGTCGTTAGATTTTCGAAGTTGCGTTGTTTTGGATTCGAGTCTTTAATATTTTTTAATTTTTTTTCCCTAAAATATGGTAACACCTTTTTTTTTTAATATAATTTTATTTTCTAATGAAGAACTATTGCAATTGCATTTTGCTAATGAAGAAGATAACAGTGACCGTTTAATAGAAATCTCCAAAGAACAAAATTTAACCTCCAAACAAATTTCTAAAGTGATGTGTTTGATTGACGAAGCTATGGAGATTTTTTTAAAAAACGATCCTGACAGCGGAAGGAGTTTAAAAGTGTCCCAGGCGGTAGCTACGAATATCAATTGCTACAAGGAAATTTATCTTACGTTGAAAAAAAAGCTGTTCAATAAACATAGATCCAATTCAATCCATTTTTTTTGAATGAAAGCTGACGAACGACAACACTATGGACTCATCAGACAGTGATTAATTTTAATTAAACTTTCATAAATTAAATGAATATATAGTATATTTTGTTTGATTGAATACGTTTTTTGTATATTATTTTTGTTTAAAAAATTTTACTTTGTTCAATTTTTTTTTTTAAAAGGTAGTATTTTCGTAAGCCTGGAACCTATCTTCGATCATTACATAGTTTGCTATAGAAAATCTATTTTCACTTTGCGTCGTTTCAGTTTGCGTCGTGTTTTTTTGGAACGTAACCCCGACGCAAAGCGAGGTATGGGTGTAGTAGGTATATTTTTTTCCTTTTGTAAGTTTGTTTGAATTTATTTATTTACCTAATCTAAAGATCTTTTGTTATTGCGATTATTGCACATTTTAAAATGAAACTATTTTTACCCGGATTAATCGTATATTTTTTTGCTGTTTGAAAATATATTTAAAAAAAATGCGACCTTCAAGTCAAAGCAGTCCGTGCTCTAGCTAGCACGTTATTATAATCCATACTTATATTATAAATGCGAATGTATGTCTGTTTGTCTGTAATGCCTTCATGGCTAATCTTCCAATGCGATTTAGATAAAATTTAGAATAAAAGTACTAAAAAATCCAGGGTCCTACATAAGCTACTTAATATATAAATTTCTTCAAAAATCAACCTCTAAAGGGTTGAAATAGGGGATGAAAGTTTATATGAAAAATCTAAACCGCTTGACCGATTGTACTTTATTTTTCAAACATCCACCTCCGAGGGTTGCAAATAACGAAACAGTTGTGTAGTACACGCGGCGATGCTTCGAGCGGGCAGCCGGTATATAATAAAACTATCATTTTTGATGTTTAGCGCCATCTGGCGAATTATTTATAGATGTTTTGTAAAAGATTGACTAGATGGCCAGTATACAGCGCCATCTATATATGTGATTTTGAATAGTTTTGTGTCCTAAATCGCGCTAGCAAAATATTTAACTGTCTTTAACTATATATAGACTTAGTTTCACGTTGTAATTGTACTCGCTTCGGCAGTACATATACTAAAATTGGAACGATACAGAGAAGATTAGCATGGCCCCTGCGCAAGGATGACACGCAAAATCGTGAAGCGTTCCACATTTTTTTGTCACTTTTGGTTTAGACCAGGGCTTCTCAAACTTTTGTCATTCACAATCCCATTTATGATTGCGAGTTTCTTGACGACTCCATACAAATATATTGGAAAAATAAATTAATATTTCCTGACGATTTATTTATTAGGTAAAATATACATATGAAAATATATACGCCAACTCTACTGGTGTTACAACATGGCATATAAATATTGGACATCAAAATCTTTCCACCCCAGAATTTTGCTACGCGACCCCATTTGGGGTTGCGACCCATAGTTTAAGAAGTCCTGGTTTAGACAGTTATGTAAATAGCTGATAATTATATTTTTTATCCTCGATGGTACGGCGACTGGATACGTATTTGGGCTGAGAGGTTATTTGTTTGTATATTTGTGCAAATTTCTATGTCAATAATTTCCAAAACTACAACTTCGATTTCGATAGCCGTACGGGGTTGACTTTGACTTTATAATGTGTAGGTCTTTTCATAACAAAAATATAAACAACTACCTCGCCGCTCCCGACTTTGCCCGCGTGAACTACTTTACTATAGTTACTTCGCATTTTCGACTGCTCATATTCTCATTATATTTACAAAAGTTTGTAATAGCAGGGTGGTCAGATAATTTCATGTTAAAACAGTCCTTCCCCAGCTTTTGCCCGAATTCGATGATTTCGACAGGCGGATTTCGGACTTGCGGGTAGACTGAGGTGGCATTATTTATTTATATTATGTTCTAGTGGTAATTACATTGAAGACAAATTGAACAAGTTTTTACTAATGTTCATTTTATATCTAAATTTATATCGAAAAATACATTTAAAAAATGTATAAAAATTTGAACGCAGTGGGATTTAATTTCTTAAGTGTGTGAATAACACTTTAAAAATGTTAAAAAGTAAATGTAGTACCTACTTCTTTTAAATAAGAAAAACATATGTATTATATTTTAAAGTAAGCACCAAATGCAACGATGGATACATACATTTTTTAACGGTTATTGCAAGGAGAAATTTGAAATAAACATTTCTTATAATATGGTTAGTAGTAGGCTTTTTGGGTAGCATAGGTTAAATAGACAAAACTTCAAAATAAAATAAATTGAAGTAAGGTACCTTATTATTTAGCATTTTTGTGCGTGCGCGTGCGCCAGTAGTAGTCCCACCAGCGGGCTGACTGCGTTACCGAGTAGTGACAGGTACATTACGCTCAACGACGTGCTGCCCTTGTACACATCCAATATTGCTCTAGAACGTTTCAAGTTTAACGCTTTAAACTTTAAACGTTTTAAATTTAAGTTAAACATAAGTTGAAATTGTGGGTTCGATTCTCACTTGGAGGAACTATTATAATTAAAATATTTCCACTCCTCCACTCCTATAAGAAGACAACGCGCGGAGTTGAGTTCCGCTACTCAAAACGCAATGTCTTGAATTCAAGTTGAAATTTAATGGAGTGTTTTGACTCCAGATTAATTTTGACAATGCTGGTAAATTGCAGTTGGAAATATTTGAACGCAACAGGATTAGAAGTTAGAACCCATGTCTCATGAAAACTACACGGACGCTCTAATCACGTGCACTATACGCCCCACATCTAAATGCATCTAAATTTTTATACGCATATTACAACTTATTTTTGTCGTACATAATAAGAAAATAATATACACAAAACTAATTAACATACTGATAATTATGTACGAAGAAGTTAGGCACGATGCGCCACAAGGTACGCCACCACCAGGTTGGTCGTCACCACTTCCACCAGCAACGCTTAACATCCTCACTGGATGCAGAGACTTCCGCAGCAGCAGCGTGAGGACGAGCGACATGGCGTAGTACTGCATGTCCGCGGTCAGGGACCTGCAGACATTTATCATTTACATAACGTCGTACAAATTAAAAGAGTAAGAAAAAATTTAAGCATTTTTTATTGTAATACGCCTTAAGCGAATGAATGGAAATGATGAGAATTAGTAGCCATCAAATTTGTACATTGCAGTTTTTACTGTTACGCAATATTTACAAATTGCTCTTTTGTGGTCTTGCTCACGCAACTACGATATATTACGTGGATTACATGAAAATACGTGTTTATATTAAAAAAAAAAAACAAATACGTTTTTCCCTGCATAGCATAACATATAACATCTAAAGAAAAACCGAGTCACTTTGTATTTCACTTTACGCATTACATATTTAGTGGCGAAACTTAACTGAAATGAAAATAAATTAAATATAATTATTCCCCAATTGGGAAAATCAAACTCAGAATCTATCGTGTTTACGTCAAAAAGTGTCCCACTGCGCCACGATACGCCTGGCTACTTTACTTTGTTGTATGTAATCACCGGACAGTTGCATGTTACCAGTGCACTCACCACGCGTGCAACACGCACCTATCGTGTATGTCAACATAGTTATCCCAGTACACGAACTGCGACCCCCAGTGGCGTCGACAGCTCCGCGCCGCCGCGCTCCCACACACTGCCCACAGCGGGCCCCCCGCCGCGCGCTCCCACCACGTCATGGAGAACCACACCACACGGAAGTAGCCCGGACTTAGTCAGTAATGTAAAATGCATAGTTGATACTGTTACGCTCTTTGAAAAGGTTACAAATGTAGTAGGTAAGCTTTGCTTTGAAATAAAACAACTTTACATAATATAAGAGGAGAATATTTTAAATAACACACGATATTTAAAATTTAAAAAAATATCATAAATTTAACAAAGAAATCTACGGTCCATTCACAAATAGAAAAAGGGCAAGTAAATAATAGCTAAAATTATAAGTGTCTTACTCAGTTAAGTATTATACTTAAACTTATTGAATCTACAACTATTATTCGTGTACATTTTTGACCGTTGAAAATATATTATGCTTATATTAACGCAGTCGGTAAAATCATATTCACTTACCTTATAAATCTGTTAAGCATAGTTTTAAAGAAGGTGAGGACGGCAGCCTCCTGATCCTCGCGCTGCAACCTGTGCGCCATCAGGAAGGCGGACATCATGAAGAATACCTGCACCGCTAGATTGCTATTCACTATGACCATGGTGGTGAATGAGTGATGATACTGCAAAACATTATTTACGAAATTGTAATATTTTAGCGCGGCGTTAAGTTCCGTCACTTAATACGCAATGCCTCCTAATTCGGCGGTGCGTGGGGAACGGAGTGTCTTAACACTAGGTTCCCTCTGCCTACCCTGCTGTGTGCGGGATACAGCGTGAAGCTATTTTTTTTTAATATTTTAGGTATTTCAATTATTTCTAGCAGATTTTTTATTGTTTAAATACTCAGATTTCCAAATGTGTGTTGAGTGGGAATGAAACTCACCGTTGACTACACTAGCATGTTTATAATAAAAACTGCTTATTTACGTTAATAAATTTTTCCACATTGAAGAGTAGTATAAGAGAATCTAGTGTCAAAATACTCTGCTCTCTACTTTTTGTTCAAAATCGACACGTTTGCATTGAGGGGTTGATAGGATGTAACATTTTTAAAGACACAATAAAAACATGTTTTTCATATGGTCACTAGATACCACCATCATAACCACGTATCACAACGTGTCCCCTACATACGCGAGCACGGTGACGAGGCGCGCGTGCACGCAGAACACGGACAGCGCGCACCGCACGCGCAGCTCGATAAGGCCCACCGGTGCTCTGGATGTATCAGGTGGTATATAAGTCAAAGACAAATATTCTTTTCTTCCTAATGTACTTACTAGTAAGATGACTAGAAAAAATGCAAATGAAACTAAATGCTATTAACATGATAAATAATTGAGCGAAAGAGCGTAACGCTCTACTACGACGATCCGATGGTTTATAAAAAAATATTATTTTTTATAATTCCATGGCTATGAGAAATAATTGTTTAAAATGGTGCTTCCCACAGACATCAATTAAGATGTGCTCGCTTTACTCAATATGTATACAGCACCCGAGATTCCAGCGCAAGCGCAGTAGCAAGCGCAGCAAATTTATTGATATATTAATTGATCAATTTCTTTTCTCATTTTATTTTTCCTCTATTGTACCTGAATATATGAATGAAAATCGAACATACAACCATCGCGTTTAGAATCAGATACCGTAACCGCATCACCACGGTGGCCCTCACTGTAAAACTACTTTACTAGAAAAATACTTTATTATAAACGCATACAACGACTTAGTAAAATTTGATTCCAAAGAGTAAAAACAGACACAAAACAAATTTAAAGGAAAATTTAATTACGTGACGACAACATGCCTGTTAGGTACAATGTATCACCTACTATAAAAATAACTTTTATTAAAAACAAACTTATTTTTTTTGAAAATATCAGAAAGTTTCACATCAAGAACAGTGCTGAAAGCTGTCAACGCTAATATAAACATAATGAATAAAGCGAAGGCTTTGTCGTTAGTGGTCAATGGCGGCGGAGGACTTTCTCCTTCCGCGCAGTAGTCGAGACCGTAGAGACACGCTGTCAGGTTGAAGGCGGACATCATGCTTGCGCTTACACGGATTCAAATCTGGGAACATGGGGAAAAGATTTTCAATTGTAAAATCTAATAACACATACTGTTAGCACGTAATTATGCTAATATGTTGTTTAAAATCAACTGTTATCCTGATTAGTTGTAGGTTCGATTCCCACTCAGTGGATAGTTAAAATATTTTCATAATAGATCATAATTTCAAGTGTACAACGAAGTGTCATGATACTACGTTCCCTCTTACTACCCTGCTATTCGGAAAAAACGTAAACCTTTTTATGATTGATTGATTAATGAATGAATGAATGAAATTTATGATATACGATTAATATTACCATTCCTCATGTGAAGAAGCTTTAAACGAAGAGCAGGTTTTTGTGAGACACAGTCCTCGGTGAATGTGCGTGTGGTTCATAAAGTCCGCCCAATTTCTTGATACTGCCTGTAGAAGTTATAATAATCACATATTATCTCATAAATATTAATAAAAAATATATTATAAAAAAATATTAACATTATGTTGATACAATTCAAGTGTAATGGCGGTCTTAATTGGCGCTTAGCTCCAAGCCAATATTGTCAACTAAAGCTGACGGTAGTCTGAATATATTTTTGACAATTGTTTAGTGTTACTAGGATGTATGAGAAGCCCAAAAGTTTTACGTTAAATAATAATAATATGTTGTAGTTCGGAATGAACTTTTGCAACTATACTAACTATGTTACATTGACGGCTAGTTGTACAATTTTTGTATGTTGTGTAGTTTGAAGGTGGTGAGATGCGGTAATGAGATGGATGAGATTGTCCTTCAAAATAGGAAAAAGTAAATGTACTTATATGTACTAATCTTATGTGTATGAATGTAGGACTAAGATCATACGGTCTCATAATTATAAGGACTGTCTAACACGCGAGTGGAGACTCGTGAAAATAAAAGTAAAATCATACACAAACTGGTTACGGTAATGATAATCGTAATTCTGAAACTGTTCTATTTTTATAACTTTTACTTAATATAAGTTTAAAGTATTGGTATTAAAACTTTATTGTAGCTATACCTTCATAAACTGGAACAGAGTATGATACCCAACAGGCGCGAGCTCGAGGTGCCCGAGGCAGTAGACGCCCCCGGCTCCAGGTGGAACATCTGCGGCATCGCGTAGTAGTCCTCATCTGGTGGGTTACATACAGTTCAGTACAGATTAATATAAGGTTTTTTGTGTTTCATGCTTTATACTTAGTGGGGTAGTCAGGCAGATAATAATTGCTGTTACTGCGGGTATATTGGTATCACGAGTAATTCTTACTTACCTCCTTCTTACTTACTGTTAATTAAAAAAAAACAAAGTGATCTATCACGTCTTTATAGCGATTTAATAAATCAACATAAAATTTAAAAGGAATATATTTTTTTAATATCAAAATAAAAATTCTAATATATAATAAGTTTTACACGAGATTGCAAACAATTCGTAGGAACTAGGGCTAGGAAGGTAGGACTCTTTTCTATTCTATTCCTTTATATCTATTTTATTGCTTTATAATCATAGATAAACTTAAAATAAATTTTAAATTATTTTTCTTACCTTTACTTGCATCTATTTAGTATTTATCTATTTATCAAAGAAAGAAAATCTTACATCACCATCTTGAAATTCTTTTCGAATTAGGTTGCCGAATAGTAAAAGGACTGTATTTATGTGTTTCTGTTATTAGAAAATAAAATATCTTGTAATAATTATTGTAATTTATTATAACTAAAATAATCATGAAAAATGTGTCACTGCATCAAAAATGGGCGGGAAAATTAATAATCAAAATACAGATGCAATATTAATGTTTAAACTGGCTCGCTGTCAACTGATGGACTGTAGGTAATATCTCTATTCTCTATATTCTCTATATATATAATAAAAGAGTAGAAAAGTCAATTCTGTACATGAAAAATTTCAGAAAAATTTTAATTGGGTGCGTTAATATATCGATAACAGAGGCCAAAAATCTACTCAGTAGAATTTTTGTCTGTCTGTCTGTCTGTCTGTCTGTCTGTCTGTCTGTCTGTCTGTCTGTCTGTTAATTTGTTCGTCAATCACGCAAAAACTACTGGACAGAAATAGATGAATTTTAGTATGGTGATAGCTTATAGTCCCAAGGTACATATAGGATAGTTTTTATCCCGGTTTTCCATGTACTTTTTTTGGAAAAAATAAAAAACCGATATAAGTAAATCATTTGTATATCGGTATCTACCGGGTAGAAATTAATGAATTTTTGTATGGAGTTAGCTTAGAGGTTAGAGCAACATATGGGATAGTTTTTATCCCGGTATTCAACATAACTCCCGAAGAAAAATAAAATTTAAAAAAAAAACATTCAAATTATGTCGATAGTTCACGAGTGAAGCTAAATTTGTTTCAATATCACTAATTAAAATAATTATAAAATAAAATATGCATAACATTTATTAAATATACATTTGACCGGTCTATAAAACTTTATATAATCTATACATTTTTATAATCTATATGACAACAGATGTCACTACGTTTTCTGCAACGGGTAGCGATATTTGTTATTATATAGTTGACATTGTATTAGACATATCCGCACTCATTAAAATTATTATTATAAAAATGCAAAAATCTGTATCTCTTCTATTTGTTATGTTTTGACGGGAATTCGTAAAGAAGATTGTTGAAGACACAGGGTCATATAGGCTACTTTATTAAAAATCAAACCCTAGGAGGCTGAAACAGTGGATGAAACTTATGTATGTTTAGTATATAGTGAGAATGAAAGATCTAAACTCCTTGATTGAAATGAATGAATTTTCTCAGGAAAATAGTTAATGAGGCAAGGTCATCACAAACATAGGCCATCTCTCTTTTTTTTAAAATTACCCTGGTATTCAAAACAGTTCCCGCAGAAAAGTAAAAAACTGGCAAAGTCAAATTGCATTGATTATTTGCAAGTAAAGCATTTTTTTTATATCAATAAGTAACACAATTGTAAAATAAAAAGCTTAAAGTTTATTTAAGATATTATGACCGGTTTATAATACTAAATACCAGATGGTATATATGTACGAAATCTACTATCATATGATAGCAGATTTCGTACGTTTTCTTATCAAATAATATATGTTATATGTCGCTATATGTTATCAAATAATATAGACATTGAACTAAATGTATCGATGATTTTCTCCTGAACATAATAAGTGACGATAGTCAAATATAGACTACCCTCCTTTTATAAAAAAAAAGCAATCCCAAAGAGGCAATAGAGGACGAAAGTGGTAGTTCACGTGGCGAAGCCGCGTGCGGGTCGCTAGTAGATTATAAATAGCTTACATTTTGTTCTGTTATTTTATGGCTTTTAGATGCGACCTGTGTAAAGCATAATTTGGTTTGCCAATATCGCGTAGAATACTTCTGACTGCCAAATTGTAAGACGAATAAATTAAAACCTTTATGCGCACTTTATAATTACTAAATATTATTACATAGGTATTATTGAAGTTAATACATAGGTAGTATTATTGGTAGTAATAATTAATTATTGATTAATAACTAGGTGGTCACATCGTGGTGGCGCAGTGAGACAGCATAGGTTTTGGGTTTAATTTCCTCTTGAAAGAATGATTTGAGAAAGGAAAATATTTAAATGACATTTTCATTTCTTCGCCGCGGTACCTAAAATAAAGATTAACTTTATTCAACACACAATGTCTGTGTTCGGGCGGAATGTGGAGAACGTAGAGCTTTAACAACAAATACATACAAATACTTCACCGCCATGCTGCAAAAACGTTGAGCACTTAACAAATAATCTTAGGTAGGTAATAGCTAGTGTGGCCAGTCTTGGCGCGGCGGCACAAAGTGCGACTGTAAACGACTGGTTGTGGGTTCAATTGCCATTTGAGGAGTTGAAATATTTTATATTTTCATTTTATTCGCTTTGGTGTCGAGGCAAAGCGCGGCGTAAAGCCTGCTGTGTACTGCGTGAAGCAAATAACAAAACAATTAGGCAGTCCACGCGGCGAAGCCGCGAGCGGGCTGCTAGTGATCTATATTTGTTTGTCATTTATTTGTAATTGTAGTAAAGTGTAATTATGAATAATATGTTGAAAGAGTTCAAGGAGAGGATCGTTAGAGCCGGAAGTTGAAGATAATAAGGGATACATATTTGTATGGTCAATGACAAATAGTAAAAACAGAATAAAATACGACGAAGCACATTTAATATTTTTTTCAACTTCAATTATCGTAGAGAGCATATTTTTAACACATTTTAAACACAACATTATTTTATAAATACATAAATTATACATACATAGGAGTAGTCAGTTCTTAGTTATCTTAAATAGATTTTGTTTCGTTATATACATATGTCATAAAGACTTTAAATTATAAATTAAATAATATTTATAAACTCAAAAATTTAAGCTCACTTCAGGTAATCGCAAATCATCAAGACCTGGACTGGGTGAGTTTGTTCCTGGTACTTCCTTTGTTTGTGTTTTACTTTCTTTACAATTTACTGTTTATTTATTAGATATTTTTATTTAAAATCAGTTCTATAAGCTATACATATATAATACAAATATGCATCTTTTTACGCGTAGCTTCTTATATACATTTAAAGCATAATAAACATTTTATTTATTTGAGTCATCATATTCATATAGTCATATTTTACATAAATAATTCAATTTGCTTATTTACAACAGCGACCTTATTTTGAAGCTAAAAATAGAACCCATTCTCAGTATCCTTACCCTGTAGTCTTATCAGTATTATTACTGGGAACTTCCTTAACCAATAGACTTACTGGGAGATTTGATCTCTGTGAAACTCTATGTTAACATGCAAATTTGATAATTATATTGGTGTAATCGGATTAATTTATACCCCCATTATAATAAAACGTACACGCGTAGACCTACTAAGAGTAAGTCAATAGGGAAGTAAATACCAAGTAGTGGAGGCTACTGGTAAGACTATATTGTTCGTCTACTCAGTAAGTCTACTGGGTATAGGCCAAAAATAGGCGTAATAGTTCAGTACATATTATATTAACATAGGCTTAAATATTAACTTCAAATTACTTTAATCAATCACGTTTACGAAACTTTATTTTATAAATTATACATTAACTTCTATTCATATGATTAATCTTAATTTACTTTGGACTTTTCACGTTCAGTTTTGTTAATTTGTTTGTATTTCCTCTTCAGAAGTATCGTGATTTCCTTGTGTAGTCTCTGCGCGGGGAACTCGACGAGCAGCGCGAGGGGTATGGCCGCCAAGTACGACAGGATGGAGAAACCAAACCACTCCACGTACTGAAATAAAACATTTATAAACATTATAAGAGAACCAGCTTCACGCGTTTTCCCGCATAACAGGGTACTCAGAGTGAACCTGCTGGTAGTGTCAATCAATCAATCAATAAGAGTATCAAGGTGCTTCGTTGAAGTTGAAATATTGCGTGACAGAACTCAACGCTACGCTTTTGCTATTTCATATATTTTTAAGACGTTTTCATTTGTTATTCTTATATTATATAATAAGTGAAGCCTTTTAAATATTAAATATACTAGAACATTGCAACAAGTCATATTTAATAAGGAATAAAATAATTTATCATAGATCTCTATTCTTTATTAAAAACGATTGTAAACACTTTTTTTTCAGCTTCACGCTATATATCGCACACAGCAGGGTAGGCAGAGGGAACCTGGTGATAAGACACTCCGTTCCGCCGAATTCGGAGGCATTGTGTGTTAAGTGGTGGAACTTAACGCCGCGCTTTGCCTAGACACCAGAGCGAAGAAAATGGAAATATTAAATATTTCCACTCCTCGAGTGGGAATCGAACCCACATCCAGTCGCTTTACAATCACACTTTGTGCTACTGTGCCACGATGGCCACATTAAATATCACATATCATACTACACTACAAGAGAACAAGTGGTTGTAGAAATGCAAACAGATATACCATGTATAATGGACGTTGTGTAAATAAACAGAGTTAAATGGGTCCTCACCACATCCCCACCTACAACAGTGTCGCAAGCCCCAGTCGGGAGTTTCAACTGAGGCGCCCTTGCCACGCCGTCGTTGTCACTTGATGGTTTCCCTCACGGGTGAGGATTCCAAGCCAAGGTCAGAGTTCATATAGCTCGGCCTCCCCCAACGCCCGGAGACGTCGTCGAGGCCACTTTGGCCATCAGCATAGTATACATAAGAACAAAAAATAATCCTCACCACAGCCTGCCGGTCGAGGTGCGTGGGCGCGGGGCGCGTGGCGAGGTGCGCGTTGATGAGCAGCATGTGCAGCAACAGCGCGCCGAACGACAGCCGCGCGCACGCGCCGCCCCGCGACATGCAGCGCGCCCACGGGGCTGCATAAATATGTATGGTATGTAAGAAAACAGAATTTATATTTGTATTTTATTAAAAACACAGGACAGGACAAAATGACGATGGCGTTTCGGAACCTAAAACAATAAGGCCCGCCGCCCCGGCTGCGTCAACATTCCAGTAGATTTAATAAACTATGCTGGAGAACATTTCGAGAGGGAATTGTTCAAAGTGATTCTACAGATCTAGAATGAAACATGCCTATGCCCGAAGAATGGGGGACTGCTATTATCTGTCCTTTAAATAAGAAGAGGGACATATTGAAGTGTCAGAACTACCGTGGCATACCGTGGCGCTCCTGAATACCGCTTATAAAGTGTTTACGCGTGTTTTGCTTAATAAACTACAACTATATGTTGAACCCTCTTTAGCAGAATACCAATGCAGCTTCCGACCTAACCGCTCAACAGTAGATCCTTTAGAAAACTCTCGAATTTTACGTCACCACACACCACTTGTTCATTGATTTTCAGGCGGCATATGACAGCTTGCACTGTTATATCCTATACCAGGCAATGCTTGACAGCGGCATTCCATTAAAATTAATTTCCGTTACCGAAATGACGCTGCAAAATACTCGAAACATCGTTAGAGTTTAGGCGGACATATCGGAACCGTTTAGCGCATTTGACGGACTCAGACAAGGTGATGCGCTCTCTTGTCTGCTCTTTAATGTTGCATTAGATAAATGTATACGCGACTCAAAAATCGAGCATACCGGCAACATATTCTTGAAGTAAACCCAAGTGTTAGGATTTGCAGATGATCTGGATTTGATAGGAAGAACTCTGCCTGCAGCGGAGAGTGCACCAAGCTCCGGCAAGGTCATCTAAGGAAGCGGGATTTTAAATAAATGCAACCAAAACAAAATATATGAAAGCGTCAAAACAATTGCACGCATGTCCGTCCGATATAAGAATTGGGAGCAGCACTTGCGACTGGGACAATGAATTTGTGTATCGGCTCTTTAGTAACGCAAGAAAACAATGTATCTTTGGAAATAAGTAGAAGAATTGCGGCGGCTAACAAATGCTTCTTCGGACTGCTAAGATACTTTCGATCCAAAATACTTTCAAGAAGTATAAAAGCGCTAAGACCGATATTAACATATGGATCAGAGATTTGGGTGCTGAGCAAAAAAGACGCGAACACACTACTTGGTTTCGCGCGCAAAATCTTAAGTCGCATATTCGGGGCAGTGTTGGAAAATGAACAATGGCGAACTCGGTACAACCACGAGCTCTACCATATGTATAATGAACCAAACATAATAAACACAATCAAGGTTGGACGCCTACGATGGGCCGGATAGTGGGGAGAATGAGTGAATGAAATATTTAACTCGTGATACAACTAACATTCACTGCATTCTTTAAAGGCAAATAAAACCACGTATATTCACAATGAAAATTAAACCACATAAAATGGCATCATTAGCGCCATCTATTATAGAAATTTGGTAATATACAAAATAAACAATAATATTTCACGTACAAAAATATAAATGTTGTAAAATAATATATTTCATGCATTTTTTTTCCTATTATGAGAGAGAAATGTATTTAAAACAAAAGATTAATATTACTAGTGTTACAAAAACCTACTAAAAACATTTATATTGGGAAAAATTCCGTAAAAATCAATATTTAATTTTAAATAGATACTTACTCCTATTAATGTTTGATATATAATAAGATATATTGTACAAGGTAATAAGATAAATGTACTGTACGACAGAATATACGTTTTTTATGTTATTTTCACCATAAATTTAATATTTTCAAGGGGCAAATGTAAAAGTTGTTATAATTTTTTTAAACATATTTAATTTTTGTATTTATTACAAACTATATATGGGCACATAGAATAACAACATCTTCAGGTAGCATCAGAACTATACGTCACTTTTTGTTTTTGGAATCAGAGCTGAGAAATGAAAATAAAATACGTTCATTACTTCGAGTGGGTATCTAACTCACAATAATAGCGTTTACAATCAGACGCCTTTCCATTGCGCTATAACGATACCATCTCAAAAAGGGGATCCCATCTAAATATAAATATTAAAATATTTATAATGTCTCGTGGTGAAACAGCGTCCCGTAAGAGGCCGAATCCACTCACTTAGTGATGGGAGATGTGTTCATCGACTGGCTCCACCCTGGCCCCATATCACGTCAAAGGCGAACCACCAAATGTCTGTTCTAATTTGATAACGAGGAAACCACCTTTCCCTATACCTACTCATCTCTCTTCCTACTTCATTATCGTGGCCCAGCGATGCATCCACAACTTCTCTAAGGTCATCGCTCTATATAGTGAGGGGGACGTCCATAGGCGAAAGTAACCTTCACTTACCATCAGGTGATCCTTTTGCTAGTTCTCCCTTTAACAAATAAAAAATGATAAAATCCGATAGGTATAACCGATACGTACAGTCGACCCCGCTGAGGGCGCCGTACAGCGCCACGGTGACGAGCGCCACGAACACGGGGCGCTCGAGCGCGGCGCTGGCGGCGGCGGCGAGGCGCGGCGGCGCGCCCGCAGCCAGCACGTGCGGCCACAAAGCCACCACGCACACCGTCGCGGGGACCGACCACACTGACATCAGACGGAACCACTGGAAACACGCACAAATACTATTAGGACATATTGAAAAACATTACTACCTTTCGATCCATACTTATATTATAAATGCGAATGTCTGTGTGTTTGTCTGTCACGCTTTCACGGCGACATCTACTGCTCCGATTTGGATGAAATTTAGAATCAAAGTAGTAAAAATTACTGGTGCTAACATACCTATGTTAGAACCAGTTCTTTTTACTATTTAGTTTTTCAAAAATCAACCTATAAAGGGTTGAAATGGGCGATGAAAGTTTATATGAAAAATCTACACGGCTTGACCGATTGTAATGAATTTTGACATACATACAGTTGTTAATCCAAGGTTATACATAGGCCACTTTATTTTTCAAAAATCCACCCCCAAGGGTTGCAATATAACGAAACAGCTACGCAGATCACGCGGCAAAGCCGCGAGCGGGCCGTTAGTTGATAATATTTTGAATCAAACTTAAAAATGCTTTCAGTATATTTTTATATTCATGTAAATTCCTTTAATGCTCTTACTGAGGCCATTGGCGCAGTGAGACAAAATCTGAACGCAAGCGCGATGACCGTTAGTTCAATTTTCATTTGGAGGAATGATTATGTGCACTGTAAATAGCTTAAGCTATTTACAGTTTTTTCACTTTGATAATAAGATAAAGCGCGGCGTTAAGTTCACCACTCATCATATTGTATGATATCAAATTTCGAACAAAAGTAAAGAACCTAATGTGTCCCACACCAGATTCTCCCCAACTACCCCGCTATGCGTAAAACACGAACAACAAAAAAATCTTCCTTAAAAACTGACATGACCATAATAATGTACGTCTACTTACTAGCTTCAAATTAAGCATATGTTAGTAATATATTGATCATATTTGTCTCAAATACTGAATAAAATTAAGTAAATTTTAGTAAAATTAAGTAAATTTAGTTTATTTCATCTGAACATGTCACGCAACTAGCTTCCCTCAAGGCAATGGATCCTCAATGTTTGATTAAAAATTTAAACGATAATTAATATTGGTTATAATATATTAGATTTAGTAACTCATCGGAGCTTAACTTAACAAGCAAATATTTTCAAGCTAAAAAGTTTACATTTATTAAGACCATCGTGGCGCAGTGGGACAGCGTCTAGCTGTAAACGTAATTCTGAATTCAATTTTTACTCTTAAGGCTGTTCTCAATTTTAGGTGAAAAGTGGTGAACGGAGTATAGGTTCTAGGTTCTTTCTGATATATGGAAAAAAGCGTTAAGTTATTTAAATTTGTTATATTATAATAATTCTATGGCCTCAACCGGTCTAAATGCACTAAGTATTACTTAACCAACAATTTTAATTATAAGTGCATGTAACTTTTATATGTACGCATTCGCACGCATTCACGCAGTTATCAGTACGCAACCACCGCTCATTGCAGTCAGCGAGGAAGTCTCTCAGTTATGTTATCGGGTTTCCCAATGCACCTCTTAAAGCTGCATAATTGCAGCGAGTGGCATCCGCACACAGCCACGCGCGTGGCGCAACCGGTGAAAGTCACTGCCCTAGCTCTCTAATCGGGACTAGATCCCTTGTCCATGTTAACTATGTATTAGGTAAAATACTATATACTATGGAAGATTATATAATGGTATACGTAATATGTATGCATGTACTTATAGTGCATTTGTTAGTATGAAGCTATTAACCTAATAGTGTTTCAAAGCTAGAAACACTTACGTTTTTCTGCATTTTCCAATGAAGACTGATAAAATTAACCGTTGACAAAATAATTACCTATATGTATTATTGTACACACTCACAGCCGACGTCTGCTAAATAACGTTCCTGATAATCATCTACGATGATGTTCCTATATAGTGTTTATACTCATTTATTCATAGACTAGCGGCCCGCTCGCGTCTTCGCCGTGTGAACTATTTCGTTATATTGCAACCCTCGGGGGTGGATTTTTGAAAAAAAAAATAGCCTATGTTTAAGCTTAAGATTATCAACTATATTTATGCCAAAACGCATTACAATCGGTCAAGCGGCTTAGATTTTTCATATAAACTTTCATCCCCTATTCCAACCCTTAAGAGGTTTACTTTTTTAAAAAATAACTATCCTATGTTAGATCCAGTCATTTTTACTACTTTCATTCTAAATTTCATCCAAATCGGATCAGTAGATTAGCCGTGAAAGCGTGACAGACAAACACACAGACTTTCGCATTTATAATATAAGTATGGATTCATATTTTTAATCACGAAGCAGAAAGAGGGCTATTATTACATAACTTTGACATGGTTGCTTGCGTGTGTGTCTATGTGTATTAGGCATCGTAGCTCTGAAAGCTCGGAACAGAGCTTTCTTTTTTTTGTTATAATTTAATTTAGGTGTATCTTAATTTATAATTTAATTTATTTTTTTATAAATTAAGGTCTGTAACTTTTTTTTAAATAATTTTTTTTTATTTATAAATTCCTTTTTTCTTTCATAATATCTAACTAAGTAAGCTTTAATTAACTAAGTTTATAAAATGTTTCCTTTAGTTTTTCAAAAAAGAGCTTCCATATGTGTGGCTATCTTTGGTAAAGGTCAATACAGCAGTTTGAAGAGCCAGCAGAGTACCAGCACTTTTCTTAAATGACATAAGACACTTTTGGCATACAATTAAATAATTCTTCTTGAGCTCTTTCTTAAACTAAGAATTTCCGAAAGTAAGTATTTTTTTAGAGGTTTATATATTTTTTACATAAACTTAACACAACAATTTGTAATCTGGCTATCACAAAATGAAATGCTTAAAGATTCTACCGAGATGAGGATTGTGAATTGTCAACAGTGAAGGGGACATCGTGTATATTGTATAACATCTTATTTTAACAAAATTGTTGAAACTGCAACAAAGTAGGGCAGTTAGAGCGGCGACGGGCGGGGAGGGCGCGGGGGTGGGCGCTGCTCACTAAATTTTGCGGTAAATTGCAATTAGGTACGTTTCGTAATAGGTCTGATATTTTACTTGCTCAGTTACATTACAGCTTAGTTTGTCATATTATTAATATTTATTGAATTTAAAATTAAAATTTAAAACAAAAATCAACAAGAAAACTAGAAAACGATATACACGATCAGACAGCTTTTACTTCAAGAGGACCTCCATTCTATTCACGAATAGTGCTCTAAAAACATAATGATTTTAAATGCTTTCGAATGCCGTCATATAAAGATTACTGAAAAAATATGAAGTCTTACTTAATCTCTTTTCCTTAATATTTCTCTTCAACAAGGTGACTTTTACAGACAAGATAACTTTCAAAGACTGGTCTTGTCCGTTTAGTTAACTATGAACCACTTTTACCATGAGCCCTTTTGATATATAAACACTCGAGGACAGGTTAGAAATGGTCTAAAATACATTGCTTGGCCGTCAAAGTGCTTATACGGATTCTAAGACTAGCTTCCGATTCTCTTTCAAGTTCCGATACGTTCAAATGTTTATACGTTTTCTAAAATTTTTTTTTAATTTACCATGAATATTTTGGCATAAACGTATTAGATGCCTCTATATCTCTGAAAGTAATATTAATCGCGAATAAGTATTGAGTAGTCAGTACATTATAGCTACGTAAGATCCTTTATAGGGCCGGATGTCACAGCCGTAATGTCGGTGTCGCAATGAAACCTGCTGGGAACGTTGCACATGCACGTCTAATACAAAATTAAGTAATTTTAGATATATAAAAAAGCCGCTTTGCGCTTCATCCTGAATAACAGGATAGGCCAGAGACCATTTAGTGTTAAGGCACTTATATGCTTTTCAATCACGTAAAATTAAATGAGGTCAAAACACGTATTTATTTTTCCGCAAATCTAATCATTAAGTCCCAAGAAAATCATACTGAACGTTCTGACGTAGGGACTTAGTAGTAGAACAAGATTATTCTATATTCGTTATAAACATAAGGAAAATACATTACAGAGACGATTGTAGTACTTTGTGAACGCGCCTGACAGTAAACGCCATTGGTTATGGGTTTGATTCCTAATCAGGGGTAAAAAATATTTAAACTATTTTCACTTTAGTACCTAAGACAAAGCGCAGCTTTTTGCGTGTTGATTGATTTCCGTTAAGTTGATTAACGGACGCAATGTTTTGATTTCGCAAAAAGTGGAGAACGGACTTTTCAACATTAGATTCTCTAGGTGGGAAAAAGCGTGAAGTTTCCCTTAAGTATTTTAGATTATATAATAAGTATATATCTTTAAAACGATCAAAAAAAATAATTTCACATTAGATATTTGGGAAAGTTGTAATTAGCTCCCTGCGGGGAATGCGGGTCATCTGATAAGGGACATTATAGCGACCGCACGGCACGTGTAACTCTCGGTTGTGTAATCTTCACGTAAAATGCGTTTTTCCGGTAAACCGGTGTTAAGGTGTCGGGTAAGTTTATAAAGAAGTATATAAGAATATTTTAACTAAACTCTATGTTATAAATATAGGGATGTGAAATAAGTATGTATGTGTGCATGTGCATACTTCATAGGCCATATTTTGATATTTAAAAATTTTCTGTAAACGGGAAATTTTTATTTAGAAGTTGTTTTAAGGAATTTTATGCTAGTTTCAAGGAGAGTTTTACCATTCAATATGAATGTCAGGAATTTAAGTGTAAATTGGAGAATGTAGTGCTATGATGATGTTATTTTTTTTGTGACTGCTGTGTGTTGCATCGCGTTATAGAGAGTGAAGAGCAGTTCCTGGGATTTGTGATTCAAGTGTAGGTTTAAGGAGTCTTTTTAAGATGCGTCTTAATGTACATTTTCATTATTTGAGCTTCTTTTTCTATTTAAACAGATTTGTAGTTTCTACTAATGGTGAGTTTGAATACATACTAGAAATGATTTTTTAGTAGATTAAACAGAGGTGTCGCTGATTATACCACCCGTGTTAACTTAATGTATAAATGAACTCTAAACTTCTTTTTCTGTTCAGTAACATAATGGAGTACATATAGCCTCACCGTGCGCTCCGGCAGGCGGTGGCGTGCGGCGTACCGCGCGCGGTGCAGCAGCGCCAGCAGCAGGCCCGCCAGCGCCGCGCCCGCGTTGCCCGCCGGAGACGTGTACACCCAGTAGAACGAGCGCGCGCCCGCACCCCCCGCACCCTCCTCGCCCGCGCCCAGCGAACCAGAGTACGACGACCGGATCAACCTGGATACATGTGTATTCTATATCCATGTCATTGTAACAGCTAACTTGTGGATCTACCTGGACACGCTACATGTAATCTTTGACGATGAAGAGGCTTATGAGCTAAATAACTTTTAGATTCTAGTTTTGATGTTTCAGAATGATCTTTCACAAGCGAAATGTATATGTATATGTAAATATTTTACATTTTAAAAATCTATTTTGTATCTCCTATATAAAAATTTTATATAAAAGAATTACGAAAGATGGATATAGCGTAAAACTAAATAAAAAATGGAATTCTCATAAGCCTTGTAGGTCAAAATTTATTTGAATCATAATTAAAAAAAAAAATAATAAAATAAAAATTTTCTTTATTTCCCAAATTATACAAATGTATGTGAATAGTGAGACAATCCCAGGAAGTAATTATAATACTTGTGTTGGGATGACTCGCTCTTAGCCTAAGACCAGTGACAATTTAGGAACTATTTATAACACTATATACTACATACTTATTACTAATATACTATATGAATTTGTGTGTGTGTGTGTGTGTGTGTGTGTGTGTGTGTGAGTGTGTGTGTGTGAATGGGTGTGTGTGTATGTGTAAGTATGCACGGTTATATTTATAATAGAGAAATGCCATAAAAAACCTTTTTAGAATTAAATTATATAATTTTTTTTTAGAATAATTTCAGTTTCTTCATAGTTAAGTGTGTTTAGCCAGTCAGTTAAAATATTTTTGCAGTCATAAGTTAATTTAGTATATATGTTGTTGTTCAACTTTTTGTTTATTGAATTGTAAATATAAATACTTTGGGAGGGATATTGACGTCTAGCAAATTCGGTACGAGTCGGTTGGGAGTGAGACTTAAAGAAGAAAGGACTCCTTCTTCTGGAGACTTCATTGGAATTATAGGACAGGGTTTTATGAACTCTAAGTGTTGTGTGCAATATATATAATTTTCTGATGGAAAGCAGATTACAAAATTTGTAAAGGCTTTCAGTAGGGGATCTAAGAGGCTTAAAGTACATTATCTTTAAAAGTGATCTTTGAGCCCTTTCAAGATCCAGCATTTTACCCTTTGAAGCACCACCCCACACGGGAATGCAATAAGTAATTATTGATTGGACTAAGGCAATGTATATTTTTTTTAAAAGTGTACTACTCATAGCATGTCGCAGGGACTTGAAAATCCACTTCAATTTTCTAACTCGTTCTATAACTAAATCAATCTGCGAATGCCAAGATAGGCGTTGATCCACAAAAACACCAAGATACTTAGTATTAGTTACTTTTATCAGACGGGGGCAGTTACAGTCACTTTGGAATGGGTCCTTTTTACATCCATGTAAGCTAATATAAAAGTTTTCTAATGGTTGTGATCTCTGGCTAGGGGCAAAGCAGATGTAGTTGGTTTTAGCTGTATTAAGAGTTAATAAATTACTATTAAGCCAGTTACACACTTCAGTTAGACCCAATTCGGCAGTGGCTTTAACAGCCTCCCATGAGTACCCGGAAAAAACAAGGGCAGTATCATCTGCGTAACAGAAAACGCGTCCGACAGAATTACCCAGCCTACACAAGTCATTTATATAAACTAAAAATAGCGTCGGACCAAGCACACTACCTTGGGAGACTCCATGTAAGACACTTTCTTCATTACTTTTATATTTATCTATTTTGACTATTTGTTTTCTTTCTTTTAGATAATCTTTGAACAAGGAGAGAGCAACACCTCTCACCCCAATTTCTTCTAGTCTTTTAATTAAGATTGCCGGAGAAACTGTATCAAATGCCTTCTTTAGGTCTAAAAATACAGTGAGGCATTTATCGCCCTTGTCAACTTTTTCTGTAATTAAACTTGTCATATCAATAACGGCATCTTGCGTTGATATCCCCTTTCTAAATCCATATTGCGATGCAGACAATACAATATATTGTGTTACATAACTACGTAGCCTCTTATTGAAGAGCCTTTCTATAATTTTGGATATACTAGCCAGCACAGAAATGGGCCGATAGTTATTAACATCACTATTATCACCACCTTTAAAAATTGGAGTCACTAGTGAACGTTTGAAAGCTTTAGGAAAAAGTCCTGTACGAAAACACAAATTAGCCAACCGGACCACGATTGGGATGATAAAGTCTTTGCAAGCTTTTAATAGTTTGACGGATATTTCGTCCCACCCAGAAGCACACGAAGAGTCAAGTTTCATAAGAACGTCATTTACTTCTTGGGGGTCAGTATCGAGCAGTACAAATGACGACACGTGACAATTAGTAATATTTATAGTTTTGTCACATGGGTTAAAATTCACGACTATTTCTTTAGATAGTGTTTTTCCAATATTGACAAAATATTGATTAACGCGGTTTACGGCATTTAGAGGGCTGGTAGATTGCGAAAGAAGAATATTGCTTGAATTATTTATGGACTTATATTGAGTTATCTCGTTGACTGTACTCCATAGTTTTTTTGAATTTTTAGTAGTTACTTCTATTTTTTTCCTATTATATTGACGTTTTAACTTATTAATAAGATTGACACAGAAATTACGATATCGTTTGAATATAATTTTTAACATATCATTTTGTGGTTCTAGTCTTAATTTTAATTGCATATTATTTCTAACTCTAATACAACGTAATACCCCAGTCGTCATCCAGGGTTTTATAAGTCTTTTGCAACTGGATATTGGTTTCGTTTTAGTATTTAAGTGAAGTTTAGTCCTGATCAGCTTGATTAGGGCATCTGCAAAGTCATTAGGATTTTTATAGTTGGTAAAACGCGTACTATCAATTCCAGTAAGAGCTTTAGATATATTTTCGTAATCAACCGTGGTCCTAAATTTTACCGTTGACTTTTTAGTTAAAGATTTACCCCACAGGCATAATATAACCATTAAATGGTCAGTTATAGATGTGTTAAGTACTGAGATTACGGGAAAACTATGATGACTATCAAGTTTAAGAAAAACATGATCAAGGCAGCTGTTTTGCCTAGTTGGTAGGTAATGCCCGGGGAGCAGTCCATGTGAGGATAAGACTTCTAAGTATTTTAATCGGTTATTACGGTCATAGGTGGTTTCCGTATGTTTGACTATTAAGTTAATATTTATATCTCCAATTAGTATTATGTTTTTGTGCAGGTCAATACTGTCCAAGTGGCGCTCAAGAGAGTTTATAAAGTTGTCGGCATTTACATTAGACGGAGATCTATAAATTCCCAATACAGTCATGAAGTCACTACTTATTTGTAGCCCTGAGGCATTTATCAGATTTAATTCCGTAGCCTGTAATTGGTGACAGCTCTTTGAAAATACTACCACACCATCATTTTGATTAATATTTTTTGTTGTAAAGTATGTTGAGTAATCTTTTATATATGGAATTTGTTTATTTAGATTTAGTCTGCATTCTGTCAAGATTAATATGTCTGCTTCACATGGCACTTGCGACAGAGTCATTTGCAAATTGTCAAAGTTGCTATAGACACTCCTAATATTTTGAGTGAAGACGTTAAATTTTGAATTACAAGCAGGTAAGTATTTGGGTAATTCCTCGACGTTACACGCGACCGAATCAGCG
Source organism: Dryas iulia moderata (assembly GCA_019049465.1). Lineage (NCBI taxonomy): Eukaryota > Metazoa > Arthropoda > Insecta > Lepidoptera > Nymphalidae > Dryas > Dryas iulia. Next base: position 13,755,988 of record CM032435.1, on the reverse strand, counting down.
ATTCTTGCGTTGTCCAAATCACTTAAAACTGTAAGATGACTATCCATTAATGGTGCTATGGAAATAAAGGTAATCGTTTCTGAGACTATTTTTCATAACAATAACTGATATCCAAAGGTGTTGAGCGATAACAGACGTATGATAAGAATTTAGGAGTGACTGCGATTTAATTGCGTTTATAATTTTATTAATTAAGACTGGGAGTAAACACATGATACTAAATAAGAATGGCATGGAGTATTCTTTAGAATAAAATTTTAGCTTTTTATATACTTTATCATATTTTTTTAAAAATATGGTTAAGGTTGAAATTAAAAAGCTAGTAGGGATTTTAAAGTCTAGATTCATGTTTGAGTGTTTAAGTAATTGAGTATTGAAAAATGTTAGTTTATGTGTAATATGTGTGTTAGTGTAAGAGAATATCGTGTGTATTAAGTTGCGTAATAAACAATTATACATTATAGTTACTGACAAAAAGAATAAGACACTTAAGTGAAAACAAACCAGTTCGCCGTAGTAGGAATTTGCATGATTTATCAATATATGACACGACAAATAAGAAATAATACAGTAAGAAATACACAACGCTGCTAGTCATGCTTCTTGTGTGAGCAGGTGGTGAATCTGGGCTTCGTTAGTGATATTTATAATTCGAGAACTATCGTCTTTTCGGACTAGGACTTTGCCAAAGGATGTCCAGCAATACTTGTATTTATTTGCTTTTACCAGTTCCCGGGCTAGGAAGAACAAACGTGCGCCCTTTGGTGTCAGTTGTTCTGAGAGGAAGACGGGGGTATCTTCACGAGTCACATGTCCTAGGTGTTTGGCTTGAATTTTGTTCTTGTTTTTCCTATTAAACAACTTAGCTTTTTTTAAAAAATTCGTTCTTAAAATAGTAGAACCAAGTTCCACAATAATAGGAGTATTACTATGTTTATTCTCCGGCTTGCTGTGTAGTCTGAAGATGTCTTTTATGTCACGGGACTCCATTGGGAGGTCTATATTCTTGGCGAGGCAGAGGATCATTTGAGTCAGGTCTTCTGTAGATTCCCGGTCCGCTTTAGGAACGTTTTTCAGTTCTAGACTCGTTCTTCGGGACTGTCTCTGCAATTCCTCGAATTTGTTTTCTAAAATAACTATATATTCACGATCTTTTTTGCCTTGACTTTCAAGTGTTTCAATTTTTTTTCGCAATTCTTCATTCTGACTCGTTAATAAAGTGACAGAATTTTCAATGTTGTAATTTGTCTGTTGTATCTCCTTTAAATCGGTAATTATTCCTTCCATTTGATTTTTTTGTGAGGATATAAACGAGTTGAATAATTCTCGCATTTCCAATTTAAATTTTTCCAGTTCAGCTGGTAAATTTTCATCTCTCAATCTTTTTGAACGATGCGAACCAGTAATTACAGGAGAACCTTCCTTACCCGTCTCACAAACATTAGATGTCGAGAGAGGCTTACTATTTGTATTCATTGTGACCGGTTTGTTGATTTTTAATATGCAGTAATAAATAGCAAATCGAGACAGCAATTATGTCAACCGTCCCTGTTTCGCGTCGCATGCGGCGTCCGCGGACAGTTGCAGCGAGGCGAAAAAAAGATAGCACGATACCTCTTAGCAAACGTGTCTTGAGAGTGCAGTGGGGCGCCTTGTTGGTCCAGAATTTACGCAAAGATGACCCTTATTGCGGAGCTGCGCAGCACACGTCCACTCACGACAGCGGCACAAAGGCAAGAAGGAATAATTTTCTAAAATTTTTAATAAAATTAAAATAAAAAAATTGACTATAATACAATTAATATTTTTTCCTCTACCCTTAACTTAAAGAACACTAAATGTAACTTACTTGTTCAAAAAAACTTAAATTTTCAAAATTTTAATTATTACATTTCGAACGTATAAATAAAACACAAATTATTTCACTAATGTCATGACATTGTATAAAAAAAAAATATATATTAATAATATTAAAATTCATATCTCTATATATAATAAAAGAGTAGAAAAGTCAATTCTGTACATGAAAAATTTCGGAAAAATTTTAATTGGGTGCGTTAATATATCGATAACAGAGGCCAAAAATCCACTCAGTAGAATTTTTGTCTGTCTGTCTGTCTGTCTGTCTGTCTGTTAATTTGTTCGCCAATCACGCAAAAACTACTGGATAGAAATGAATGAATTTTAGTATGGTGATAGCTTATAGTCCAAAGGTACATATAGGATAGTTTTTATCCCGGTATTCTATGTAGTTTTTTTGGAAAAAATAAAAAACCGATATAAGTAAATCATTTGTATATCGGTATCTACCGGGTAGAAATTAATGAATTTTTGTATGGAGTTAGCTTAGAGGTAAGAGCAACATATGGGATAGTTTTCATCCCGGTAGTCAACATAACTCCCGCAGAAAAATAAAATAAAAAAAAAACATTCAAATTATGTCAATAGTTCACGAGTGAAGCTAAATTTGTTTCAATATCACTAATTAAAATAATTATAAAATAAAATAAGCATAACATTTATTAAATATACATTTGACCGGTCTATAAAACTTTATATAATCTATATATTTATATAATCTATATGACAACAGATGTCACTACGTTTTCTGCAACGGGTAGTGCCATCTGTCAATCGTCAATCAATAAAATTATTATGATAAAAATGCAAAAATCTGTATCTCTTCTATTTGTTATGTTTTGACGGGTAATCTACTGGCCCGATTTAGATGGAATTCGTAAAGAAGATTGTTGAAGACGCAGGGTCATATAGGCTACTTTATAAAAAATCAAACCCTAGGAGGTTGAAACAGTGGATGAAACTTTTGTATGTTTAGTATATAGTGAGAATGAAAGATCTAAACTCCTTGACTGAAATGAATGAATTTTCTCAGGAAAATAGTTAATGAGGCAAGGTCAAACATAGGCTATCTCTCTTTTTTAAAAATTACCCTGGTATTCAAAACAGTTCCCGCAGAAAAGTAAAATCTGGCAAAGTCAAATTGCATTGATTATTTGCAAGTAAAGCTATTTTTTTATATCAATAAGTAACATAATTGTAAAATAAAAAGCGTGAAGTTTATTTACTGAAGATGAAGTTTATTTAATGAAGATATTATGACCGGTTTATAATACTATATACCAGATGGTATATATGTACGAAATCTACTATCATATGACAGCAGATTTCGTACCTTTTCTTACTAGAACAGTTATCGCTATATGTTATCAAATAATATAGACATTGCACTAAACGTATCGATGATTTTCTCATGAACATTATTAGTGACGAAAGTCAAATATAGACTACCCTCCTTTTATAAAAAAAAACCAATCCCAAAGAGGATGAAAGTGGTAGTTCACGTGGCGAAGCCGCGAGCGGGTCGCTAGTATGTAATAAAAATGATTACAATAACAATAACCATTGCATTACATACTAAAGAATTAGAATCTCTACATAGTAAAGAATCGTCCACTCACTCAGGGTTGTGCAAAACAAAGGTGGGCACCAGCCGCAGCGCGTACGCGAGCACCAGGTTACCGACCACCAGCGCCCCCGCCGACACCCCTAGCACGGCGAGCGCGCGCCGCGTCCCGCCCGCGCCGCGCCGCAGCCACAGCGTCAGCGCCAGCGACAGCGCGTACAGCTGCATGTCCGCTGCCAGGTACCTTGTGTGTACGACAGTTGACAGAACATGTGATTATTGAATTTACTTATATTTTCAACAAATTACATTATATATGTCGTGGCCATATATCGTATAATTGACGACTTCATGATATCGTTGACAATATCATGAAATGGTTGCAGTTTATGAAATGACGTTTAACGATTTCGTCATCGACGTTTGGTCATATCGTTAAATAAGGTGTCCTTATAATATATTTAATATAAATTTAGAATATGTGCGTAAAACTATCTCATTATATATATTTACGATATGACCAAACGTCGAAACGAAATCGTTAAACGTTGACGAATCAACAATATCGTCAAAATTATATATAAAGGCGATGTTTTTATACAAAAACACTTTCAATATCTATAGAATCAATTTATTAAAAAAAGTTTAACCTAACCTAACCTAAAACATCTTTTACATAATTAGATTTATTTTGTGAGAAGATATTTAAAATCAATCAAGATAGGTTAGATTAGGTTAAACTTTTTCTATTTAACAGACTCTTTAGTATATAAAAGTAGTTTTTATAATATAATTACTTAAATTTATTATTATTATTATGTCGTACATTGACTTAAAAAAAGTTAAAATAATTTTATATAAATAAGATTATTTTATTAAGGACATTCATTTTATTAAAAATAAACGAATAATTAATTCCGCTTTTAATTTAAAAAACATATTTAAAACTAAAATGTTGACTTTGTTACGAACAGCTGATAAACAAAAAGCGCTTCTAGCGCCTCTATCGTTGGCTTAAGTAATTATTTGACGATTTGGTCAAACAATATCGACGAATTCATGAAGAAGCCGCGCGTTTAGTTGACGATATCATGTTTAGTTGATTCTACGATATAGCCACGACATATACATAATGTAGTTAGTATATTTTTGTTTAAGTACAGTATTCATTCGATTAATCAGATTAACTGTTGTGTTTGTCCTTAAGCATATCGACGATATGTATTTGTTACCAAGTGTTTAAGTTAGATGCACATCCTTTAATGCCAGTAATGAAGCGCTTATGCTTGCATAAATTCAACTCCTAGGTTTTTAATATATGATCAAAAGATCATTAGTTTAGATAATTGAGAATTCGTGCAACTGACAGTAGGAATAATCGAGTTTCTATTGTCTTAATTTTGTATATTTTTGAAATGGTATTGCTGGTCGTAACAAGATTTCCTTTTACTCATTGTAAAACTTGAACTATTTTAATTCATGAAATAGGGAACCTCTAAATAATCTTAACAAATTTTTTATTTCAATGTATACTTTATCCTTTCATAAAGAGCATTACACTAAATGTGGCGAGTATAACGGACACACTCACCAGGTCTGTATAAGACACTTGTCGCCCGTGTCTATGAGGTTGTTGAGGTACAGCAGGTGGTGCGGCCACTGGCGGCGACACGCGCCCGCCTCCGCCCGCACGCGCGCCCACTGCGGGCCCCCACCCCCACCGCCACCACCCCCGCGCGCCCACCACGACGACGCGAACCACAGCACCACCATATAGCTCGGACTTATCCTAAACACACGACCACACCTGTTATATCTATATCTAACTGCTCCAGAATTAAACTAACCTAACTCAAAAAAAAAACACATGCAAAATGTTTTTTTTATTTAGGTTAAGTCCTAATTACAAAAGAATCTTAAGTAAGACTTTACATGGTAATTCTTTTTAGAAAAACCAAAAAGTTATAAACTAACCTAACCCAAAAAAATTTGGATTAGGTTAGTTTATAACTTAATGAATGGTAATACATTTAGTACTATAATTTGATGTAATTTGAATGCATGCTGATCAACATACTTATAATGAGTTAAGTATTAAATTTTAGTTTAAGCCAATTACAGCAAAATAAAATAGCATAAACTATATATATTAAGGAAAAATTATCAAAACAATAATGAAAATTGCATTTAAATGGGTTAAACCGTTTTTGAAATTGAAATGACAAAGTTCTGCCGCTTAAGACGCAATGCCTCCGAATTCAGCGGTGCGTGGGGAACGGAGTGTCTTGAGTAGGCTCCCTCTGCCTACTCTGCTGTGTGCGGAATACAGCATGAAGCTTAAAAAAACATGACAAAGAAAGAAAGAAACATAAGTAAAAAAATATAATTTGAATTTTTCTACATTGATAAACACTGTCAATAATCTCCGCGATACATAGACAGCGATCTGTCACTTTACAATATAATATGTGTATAGATATCGAATACGATTTTTCGATTAACTAAACGATACACAAGATTTACATAATAAATGGCATAGTAATTTGCACAAACATACAAACAAACAACCTCTCACCCCAAACACATATACAGTCGCCGTTCCGTCGCGGGTAAAAAATAAGACAGAATAAATAAGTGTACCTGATAATTCTATTAAACATCATTTTGAAGAAGGTCACGACAGCGGATTGCCTCTGCTGCTCCTGTAGCAGCTTGTGCGCGAGCAGGAAGCTCGACATCATGAAGAAGATCTGCACCATCACCGTGCTGTTCGCGAGCAGCATCGCGTCGCTGGATCTACGCGACTGATGTTACATTTGTCATGAGCAAAGGATTCGCGTTAAGAATTATAGTTTATTGTTATTTAGTAATAAACATTTTATACTAGCGTCTCGATTTTGAATTAAAATGTAACTGAAATTGGTTTTCTAAATTAGTCGAATATCAAAATTTACGCGACTAATTATGCAAAACCATTTATCATTATCATCATCATTTAAATAAAAGACAAGTGCTAAATGATGAGTCCATTACAGTATAAAAGATATTATTTACATTCCCTAATTTACAAGTTTAGTTAGAGTAGCAGTGCTCACCAGCTCCACATATCGCGTGTCCGCGACGTAGGCCTGCGTGGCGAGCCAGCACACGTGCTCCACGATGACGCTGAGCATGCACAGCACGCGCAGGCCGTCCAGCACGCGCAGCGACGCCTCCTGCGCCTCCCCCTGCGGGGACGCGGTCAGGCGTTGCCATGACGACGGCAGCGACCACGACAGTGCCCACCCGTACTCTGTGCAGGGAATGTTATGTATTTTTTTTGCTTCACACTGTATCCCACATATAGAAAGGTAGGCAGAAGAAACCTATGTACCTAATACCTCTAACTTCATTTGTTTTAACAATCCATTCCCTACTTTCGCCGAATTCTGGAGGCATTACGTATTGGATGACGGAACTCATCACTGTGCTTTGCCTCGACACCAGAGCTAAGAAAATGAAATATTACATTCCTCCAATAGGAATGAAAACCACAACCAGTTGAGTTTACAGACATACTTCGCGCCCCTAAGCCACGACTGGCCTTAATATTGTTATCATTATATTAATACGTGAAGGAAAAACTTTGAACTCCTTTTCACGATAACTGTACAGATGGTTAAGTATGAAATTTGGCATACTTAAAGTTTTTATGCTAAAGAAGTGCAATCAACTCATACATTTCATTATAATCTAATAAAAATATATTAAATTATAAAAAAATATTACACTCTACAATATGTTTGACATATATTATGTAGTGACATAAACGTTGCTAAGCTAACAGATATTATATGCATCAAAGGGAATACTGGCTGTAAATATATTAACATAGTTTTTTAAATAGAAACAGCATCCGACTATAGAAATAATTGATTGTGTTCTCAAAACTGGAAAACGAAGAATTTTGACCCTAGGTTCTCCCTGACTACTTTGCTATAGGAGAAAGCATGGTGATGGGCAAGAAAAAAAGAACTAATAAAATTAATTAAGAAAATCTTTAAGAATTGATGGTGTTTTTTGAGTAATGTGCTAGTAACGTTTATATCATTTTATGTCAAATTTTATTTTTATTAAGTAGAGAAAGATGAAAGGCAAATGCACATCTTAAAGCGATCCCTTAACAACTCGTTGTATCGTCCCAGGCACTGCTCCGAGCTAATCTTTCTGCTACTCTATAGAGACCCCACGTTGAATGGTGACTTCATGAAATGGTAAGAAGTTTCTACTCTATTATAATATTTATGTTTTCTTTGTGAAGTTAGCCAAAAAACAGTTATGAACAGATAAAAATTGTAGAAACTAGGTAAAAATTAATCAAATAAGAAAAACTTCACTTAAGTAAACCTTTTTCAAACGCACATTAATGCCGGTCTCCTTTTCCGAGATCTTCTCTCTACTTAACCAAATTTGATCTCACATAATCAAAAAAAAAATCTCGAATTGCTTTCGAAATTCTTTTTAAAAACGAACTGATATTCCGGACACTCCGAGACCACCCTAGATTAGATTATAGACTAGATTATAGACTGATTTCGTTGATATACTTCTCGCGTGTAGTTCTGACAATAACTACAATAAGTTAATTCTGACAGTAACTATAATAAGTCTCACCTTTCTTCACATCATCAGATAATGTAACATCCAGCACAGTGCTAACAAAAGTCAACACTATAAGCAACACAATGAAAGCTGCAAACGACTTCTCACTGGTGGTGAGTGGCGACGCCTCATTCCCCGTGGTGCACTCGTCCAGGTGGTAGAGACGCGCGGTCAGGTTGTATGTGGATACGGTGCTCGTGTTGATACAGGACTCGAACCTGTGGGAAATATGTGTGTAAGAACTATTAAAAAAAAATATGTTATAAAGAAATGCATTTGTTTGCACTGCACGATTTTTTTTAAACTAGATCTCTATGTATATAATTTAATTATTAATTATTCTTTTAAGATGCACCAATTAAAATAAAAAGTGTTTATTTCATAATACTAAATATATTAACAATTAAAACTACATCAATAGTGATACAGATTTGTGCAAATGTTATATCACTGAAAATCACTGAAACTCACACAAACATCTCATACAGGTACTTTCTTTGATTTTAACATTATTATAAGAATACTATATAAAAAAATATGATAGAAAGGAAACTATACAAAAATACATTAACGAACATATTATTAAGAACATTAATCGCTAAGTAACAACCACAAAATCGACCACGGGAGCAGAAAACCACATCCTAATTACGCTAAAATCCCATGTAACTTTTAAAAAATTGTACATATATGTAACATAAACCGTAACGTTATTAGCGAATACTTTCTGTTACCTCACTGTAAAGCTCTTAATTTTAACATTAAGTAATTTTTAGTTAACATTTTACTTTATTAATATTATATACTTACAAACATATCTTGTATGGATCAATTGAACTAGATAAAGAAAGTTCACCACGCAACACACAATATCTTATCAATATCTATATCAGTGTTGGGCAAAATTCTATTGCAATTAACAATTAAATATTACCAATTCGCTATTTGTTTGTGGGGAAATCAAAAATCACAATTTCCTAAAAAATAATCAGTTCTTAATATGTATATTACACTACATTTAACAATTAATTAATTGCTAATTATAATTATCACAATCAATTCTAAATATTTATTTAAATAAATTTTGGCCATCACTGATATCTTGACTTCAGGATCTCAATAACTCTTCTGCAATGCGAGAAAAAGCGTAAAGTTTTTGGTGGGTAAGTAATACTAACCATGCCTCCAGACCGTGCACGTGGGGTGGTGGAGGCGCACAGCTGCGCTGGAGGCAGACGCCGCGGTGTAGGCGCGTGTGGTTGAAGTTGTCCACCCAATTTGCTGAGAACCTCTAAAACAAACGCAGGACGTGACATTTCCATGGCATTAAAATTAATATCAAATTGATTAGTGTCATCTTAGCGCACACCGTAGCCTTGACATGTAATTATTAAAGTTTGCTTCTTATTAAGGGATATGAAAATTACTTCAGTAAAATTTATAAAGTTAGACGTAGAGGGATTCGAACCTGCAATTCTTGGCTTCATAACCTAACACTTAAGACATGTTAAAATATATTGAGTTTAGAGAAAGGTAAACTACTAAGGATGTATCATTTTCAAATGAGATGGAAAATAGAGTATGAAATAACTTATCACTAGATATACTCGTATACAGGATATATTTACGAACGGATTAGATATTTATGATATTTGGCGCAGAATTGAGGTGCATTTTTGCGTAAATATACCTAAACATAGTTTTTAAAAGGAAATAGTAAGCTCAATCAGTTACATATAGTACATAATTAGCGACTGTTGCAATTTAAATACACTTAACGACTCATTTTACTAATACTTCTTATCGAAAAAAACTCTATATGTCCACGGAAAGTGCTTCTTATACTGAGTAACTTCTGCTAAAGCGCCATTTCACTATTTCTTACAGTGATGGTGTATCAGGATTTGTCATAAAGTTTTACAAACAAAGTCTTCAAATTAATTTAAAGCTAAGTCTTGACAGGTAAAAACTATGAAACAAAAAAGTTTTCATTCAAATGCGACCAGTAGTTATGACGACGCGTGCGTACACACTATCTATTTCTACTATTTAATATCACTATTTATATTTTAAATATACGAAAAGAGTAAATAAGGAAATTTCTTTCAGGAAATTTGATTCAGCAATGAGTGCATAAAAACCGCGTCGATGTATGACACGACGACAGCGATTTCTTATCGCTCGCATAATCAATGATGTCCGTCGCAACTGCAGTCCGCACGCGACCCGGACACCGTCCAATCGGAGCGGAACTCTACACACAATGCACTCTTCGACTGCAATGTGATGAAATGCGCTTTCGCGAATGTTCCTTACGTTAAATTTTCTTTTTCAGTGCGACCATTGAGGTAGTGAAACAGCGTCTGACTGACTCGATTGTCCGTGGGTTCGATTCCCACTCGGTGTTATGTTTTATCAGTTTCATTTCGCCGCTTTGGAACTTAAGATGCTAGTTAGTTACTGCCCAGCTAGTTGCGCTACTGTCTCCATAATGTCTACATTTTTGGCGGAGAGTTGAAAATGGAACATCTTGCTCAATGCATCATTAACGAATTTCTGACTACGCTGCTATGCAGGTAAAACCGTGAAGCTACTTTCTGCTTTACTGCTTATCTTTTTCTGTTACAATATTTTTAAAGATGCCTCGTTGACAAATTTATCAATAATTCCACCATCCTTAATAATCATGTTGTATGTTGTATAGTAAATAAAAGAAATTGTAGAAATTTTTTTAAACATTTTCTTTTCTCTTGCTTCTCTCGAAATCCTTCAACCCTTATTACAACTTATTATTGTTGTTCGACGCAGCTGGTAGTAGAACGCATGGCTCAGTGGTGAGAGCGCCTGGACGGTATTCAGGAGGCGCGGGTTCGAATCCCGCTGCGTTAAAAAAAATTATACGTTTTCTAAATGTCTTTTTCAATTGTATAAATATTGTTGGAAATAATTTTGAAAATCACAAAGCTAACATTTTTTGTTACATAGGGGCTAAAACTTTTCTAGTAGTAAAAAGTAATGCTTACTTGGATGAAATTTTGACAAATCTTTGTCAATAACCAAAGTGTTTGTAATAATATGTAAGTGAAACACAGTGTGTGCTAATGTGTTTATCGGCACGTTACTTAACAAGAAAAACTAGATATTATGTACATATATGCATGTATCGAACACCGGTCCGTCTTTCCGTTTGCCCTTGCTTTACCCTGAAAAATATTATTTTTTCCCAATACTTATTATAAGCTTCACGCATTTTCAGCTTTTCAACGGTTGTCAGAAAATACCTAGTGTAAAGACACTCCACTTTTCCGCTCTTCACCTCAAATGAAGACATTGAGTGTGGCGGAACTTAACGCCGTGCTTTGTCTTAGGTACCAGAGCGGAGAAATGAAAATAATAGATAATCATTCTCCCCAAGAGAGATCGAACCCACAACATAGCGTTTACAGTCAGACGCTGTTTTACTGCATCTCAACCACGTCAATATATATGTATATTTTAAAGTATTATTTTGAAAATAGTTAGCAATTTATTAAAATTTCTATTTAATTTATTTATAAATTTATTAAAATATCATCGTATGTTTTTTATCGTAAAATGTTAACTTGTAACAAGCGCATAAAATCTAAGAAGAGTTAAATACAGCTATATTTCGAAACATAATTAATACTCGAAAAGCAGTAATGTCGATAATGGTGGCGCGTGTGCTAAGTGTCGAAGACTGTATAGGTGATGATTATGGGTTTGATTCCGTTTGAAGATTATTTCAATTAATTCACTTATGTTATGGTCGTCGTAGCGTAACCCAATTGGTTGTGGGTTCGATTCTCTATGGGGGAAGTTAATATATTTAAATAATTTATAATTTTTCCGCTCTGGTATATTAGCCAAAGCTCAACATTGACTCTCTATCTCTCTCTCTCTCTCTCTCTGACTACATCGCTGTGCGAAAAAAACGTCAAGTTGCTTTGTTATTCACTTTCAAGATTAGATAGGAGGGTGTAACGCTACACTTATTATATCTAAACAAATAGACAGAAAGCAAAAGATAATTTTAAACGTAAAATGGGAAGGGCGGGAAGTTGACTTCCCTACTACATAAAGTAAATAATATAAATATGTTGTTATATTTGTGGCGGCGTAGAGTTAAGCTTCTCACCACGCAGTGTCTCGATTTCAAGTGGAAAGCAGAGAGCGGAGTGTCTTGACACTTGCTTCTTTATAACTACCTTACTATACTGGAAAAAGCGTGAAGTATATAGCGTCTGGGCCTAAATTATACATTTTAGGTAATTTGAAGCTGAAAATGTAAAGAGATCCAGAAGTCGTGTAAAAGATTAGTTGCTATAAAATTACTCAACGATTTCGTTTTACGATTTGAGCACTAAGGGCGCAGTGGCGGCGTGGCGGCGCGGCGTGGAGCGAGGTGGCGTAACCGATACTGATCATGTAATGCACGTCGGATCTTTACGGTGATATAATGGTTTTACTTCATAGAATTTATTGTTACTTATAATATAATATGTATATTTTACAGTGTGGTACATACAAGGCTGTCACTGTCTTTCGTTCGTCTAATCTACCTTTACTTGAAAAGTCAATTGAGGCCAGCCGTGGCGCAGAGGCACAAAGTGTGACTGTAAAGCCACTGGTTGCGGGCTCGTTTCCCACTCGAGGAGTGGAAATATCTAATATTTCCATTTTCTTAAGGCGTTAAGTTTCAACACTTAACGTGCAATGCCACCGAATTCGGCGGAAAGTGGGGAACGGAGTGTCTTAACACTAAGTTCCCTCTGCCTACACTGCTGTGTGCGGGATACAGTGTGAAGTTAAAGAAACCAAAAATCCAAGTGTGTAATAGATTAACAAGCGTTTTGGAATCAATTGCTAGTCCTACCGCAAGCTACGATCAGTGAGGAAAAAAGTCCTACTGAGAAGAATCACAGAGAAACTCAACAGTTGCTCTGTTCAAACATAATTTTATAATAATTTCACATGTACTCGTATGTTTAGCCAAATTTACTCCTTCAATTACCATTGTTATATTTTGAGGACTTTTCAACCTAGTCATTGCAATTAATTTGATATTTTATATCAATAGCAATTATTTATATTTATAAAAATAGAAGTAGTTCACTGTATTCTGTCAAATGGCACCGAACATTCATATTATTGAAAGCTTAACTCGTGCCTAATCTTATTGTTAGTGATATGCCAGTGCAGCAAAAAATGTTCAAATTCAACAAAAGAAATTATAGAGAAAGTAGTTGCATTGCCCCTATTTTACGCCAATTTTGGAATATTTGTCGTAGTAATGTAGACACCAACGTTGCCCTTTATCTTTACAGTCCAAGGAAGTATAAATATGCTTTGATGAACATTTCCCAGGAGACTGAATTTATAACCAACCCGAGTGCAGTGAAAAAGATGACGTCAAGATGACATTTATTTTATTCTAAAACATAACGTACTACGATCCAATAGCAGTCAACACATATATTAAAATTCAAAGTGAAACAATTTTATTCAAAATGGCAAATAAAAATTATATAATTTTTGAACGTCAAAAAAATTACCACCGGTTCACAAGAGTTAATGGGGATCATCCTCAGACCTGGGAATCTGTTTTTTTTCCAGTAAGTAAGTAGTACTCATTGCACGTACCTGCATAACACTGAACAAGGTGCTCTTCCCAATGGGAGCGAGTTCAAAGCTGCCGAGGCAGTAGGCGCCGCGCGCGCCGATGCAGCTCGCGTAGTCGTCCAGCTCGAACATACGCGGCATCGCGTAGTATTGCTCATCTGTACAAATTAATACAATTGAAGTGTCGATTTGTTATATTAAAAAAACATTTTTAACTAAAGGGTTACCTTTTAAAACGTTAAGTTTTAATAATTTTTGCCTATCTCTCTGTTTGTTTCAGCTAATTGTTGAAGTAGCTGAGCCGACTTTGACTTCCACTGGCAGATAGCTAAAGTAAGGAAGAATAACTAAGGCTACTTTTATTTCATAACTTTAAGTTTTTTAACTTTGACACATGACGATTGCACAGAATTTTATAACAGAAATTTCTATTCGACAAAATGTGATTCAGGTTATTATTGTATTTTTTCAGCTTCCAGTTTTCTTACATAAATAGGCATACTCGAACCTCAGTCTCGAACTCAGAGAGAACCTACTATAAAGATACTACGTTCTCTACGCTCCGTCTGAATTCGACAGATTGCGTGTTGAATAACGGCATTAAACGCCGCGGTTTGTCTAAGGTACCAAAGCGAAATGAAAATAATTTAAATATTCCTGCGAGTGGCTATCGAACCCTATACATCACGTTTGCTACAGTCACAAACTGCCCCTTTGCGCCTCTCAGAAAATACATATTGATTATAAAATAAAAATGTATTTAGGTATATATTTTAAATGCAAAATGCAATTTGCCAGTGATAACGAATATTCATTATCAACGCATCGTTTCAAAGTTCAGATCGATCGGAAGTGCGGGTTACTCGGAAGTAGGTATACTTATTGTGCATTGTACAATATTTTTTATTGAATAATGTTTTATGCTAAATTTTAACTTTACTTATTGTGCTCAATATTTTTTATGATTAATTTTAAATCAGCGTAAAATGGAAAGTAAAAAGGAATGCAGTGCCAAATTGATTTGTTATAAAATTAGTTTATATAAGCGACGTTATGATTACGTCTTAAATTCAAGTCGCCCCTTGAATGCCTTAAATTGCGGAATGTCTTAAAACTGCATCTCTCTGTCTTCTATATACGTGTAGGATCGTGATATATGTACATGCGGCGGTCATCGTTCGGTGTGGTAGGTTTTAGCTTCACGCTTAAGGCACGCGGCTAAGGGAACTTAGTGTTAAGACACTCCGTTCCCCACGCACCGCCGAATTCGGAGGCATGGTGTGTCAAGTGGCGGAACTTAACGCCGCGCTTTGTCTCGACACCAGAGCGGAGCAAATCGAAATATTAAATATTTCCACTCCTCGAGTGGGAATCGAACCCACAACCAGCCGTTTACAGTCACACACGCTTGTGTCACTGTGCCACAACTGGCCCAAATGTTGTGGTCAAAATGTTTCTTACTTTAATTTATTAATTAGTTATAAAATATATACGATACATACATAAACAATGTTTAAAAATAACAAATGCAAATCAGTATAATAATAAGACATTGTGGCAATTACAAATATATTATTTTACAAATTTGCATTTACAATTGCATTGTGTCTTTACTCTACATTACAATGAGAAAATGTTAAATCCATACTTATATTATAAATGGGAATGTCTGTGTGTTTGTCTGTCACGCTTTTACAGCTAACCTACCGGTCCGATTTGAATGAAAGTAGTAAAAATGACTTGGTCTAACATAGGCTACTTATTTTTTCAAAAATCAACATCTATAGGGTTGAAATGGGGGATGAAAGTTTATATGAAAAATCTAAACCGATTGACCAATTGTAATGAATTTTGGCATAAATATAGTTGATAATCTAAGCTCAAACATAAACTACTTTATTTTTTAAAAATGCGCCCCTGAGTGTTGCATTATAACGAAAAAGTTCACGCGGCGAAGCCGTGAGCGGGTCGCTAGTATTTCATATATTTATTTTCGTTGCCCCGCTCTGGTTTCCAAGGCAAGACAAGGCGTTGAGCTCCACCACTCAACACGCAATGTCTCGAATTCAGGTGCAAAGTGGAGAACGCTTTGACCATGCTACGAGGCGCGAAAAAGCATGAAGCTACATTTTTTTATATATTTTTAGTACATCACGTAAACATTACGGCTAGTCGTGGCGCAATGGCACAAGCGTGTGACTGTAAACTACTGGTTATGGGATCGATTCCCAATCCAGGAGAGGAAATATTTGATTTTTTCCCTTTTCTTCACTCTGGTGTCGAGGAAACGAGGTAGGCGGTGCGTGAGGAACGGAGTGTCTTAACACTAGTTTCCCTCTGCCTACCCTGCTGTGTGCGGGATACAGCGTGAAGTTATATAAATATAAATAGTAGTACATACCGCTTAGTTCGTAAATAACGTCATCCTGAGAAACATCAGAGAATAGAGTTTCATCGAAAGCCTTCCTGAAGTTTCCTCTCAGACTATGTTCACTATCAGCCAGATAATGTGCTTGTAAACTATCGTTGTAACTAAAAATGTTATCCCCCAACTTTTCAGGATCCTGATCGTAGAAATATCTTCCTTTACTTTTTGTCTTGTTGTGATTATGGTGAATATTTGTAGAATTGTTATCAACCTCATCACTTTTTCGTGATACAGACACATGATAGAGACCATCTTCAACATGAATAACGTCTAAATCATTCTTCTCTCTGCTATCATTACTTCTAAGTTTCACTTCATAAGCTTGATCGATTGTAGCGTTCACATGTTCGTTATTTTCATATTTAGTTATATTGCAGGCTGCATTATCCTCTGTACTGATAGTGCAGTTATGTTCCTTTTGTTGGGTTAGGTCGTAAGTGAATGCGCGTGCGCATATCAGCGCGAGGGTGAGCGTCCGCGCCGGCGTCATCGCGCTCACTGGAGTCGGAGCGGCCAGTAGAGTGCAGTACCGCTAAAGGTACTACTTGCATAACACGCTGTTACCAATCTATGTTAGAACTTGGGTTTGGGACCTTTACTTATTTATATGCAGCTTAGGTACGATTTGACGCAATAGACCCTTCGCTTAGGGATTATATTTTGAATTAAAGTCATATTTTAAAATGCTTTATAAAATTGTTTACATATTAGTATATAAGTATTATGATGGCCAATACATTAATTGTAATATGAAATAACCTATTAATATTATATGTTTATGTCACGCTTTGTCTTAGATACCAGAGCGAAGAAATGAAAGTATTCCAGATTCCTCCGAGCGAGAATCGTACCCACTATCAATTGCGTTTACAGTCAGACGCCGGCCACTGCGATACATAGGTCGCATACAAAAAATCCTAAGTATAATAAAATTCACACTACAATTATTACATTTTGAAATTTAAGGGAAACGGAGAACGGAGTGTCTTAAATTAGTAATTACTTCTTCTTAATTTCAAATAATTGGAAAACATACACGATAACAATAATTACGTACATACATCGAGCAAGATGTGTCTTGTTCTTGTCGAGAGAGGTAAGTGGTTATCTTATTAAGTGAAATAAAAACAAACATTACATAACATTGGTCAGTCAGGTAGGTAGGTAGGTACCTTCTCGTGCCTCGTACTTTGGGCGCCGACTCGCGAGCCTCATTAGTGCATTTCATTTCCCTTTCTGCACACCGTGCGGTCAGGAAAGATGCGGTTTCTGAATTTTAAACAAAAAATATATAAAAGTACTAAAGTAAACCTACAAATGATTTATTTTTAAAGTATCCCATTTATTTCTATCTATTTTTCCCTGGTCTTATCTATTTTTCCCTGGTATTTAATACAAAGTGCGGCGTTGAGTTCCGCCACTCCTCGTTCAATTTCTTGGATTTGGGCTGGTTGGTTGAAAAAAAAATGAAGTGTCTCGACACTTTGTTCTTTCTTCTCTATGACTACACTGCTATACGCGAAAAAAGATGAGGCTGAAAAAAAATAAAGATCTTATCTAATTAACAGTATTTCGAATTAATATTAACCAAAATTAAAAAAAGACTATATGTAACAGTTGAAACTGAAATAAATATTTCGGATAATTCATGATTTCAGATATGGGCGGAGTCTAAAAGCCACCAGTGAGGAAAGTTTTATCTAACAAAAATAATTTATATATTAACGACGGAAATTTACTTACATTCCTCCAAAAGTCAGCAATAATTTTATAACCGAAACCAAAACAAGCCTATATTCGTATCCGATTCGAGATCCGAAATATAACACCTGGAACATCCCTTAAAAAGATGAAGAAAATTTCCTAGCCCTACCGTAATCCGGTTACCTATTAAAATATCATTGTTTTACAAGTATTCACTTCCTTATTGGCAATTTGGCATCAAATCTATCAATAACTATTGAGTCTTAAACAGGATCTAATCCAGGCCAAGGCGAGAAATTTTATAAACAACAATAACTCATAATTGAACAATCTACGTTGATTGTTCTGTACAAGTATATAGTGCGTACAATGTTATTAATTTCTTATAATCTTAATTCGATATTAATTTTTCTAATACGTAATTTTTTAATAGCTCATATTTTCATCTTTTTTCCTTGAAGGTAAATAACTCAATACTGATTTGTTCAGCTAAAGAGACCTAGTGTTTAATTTGTAAAAAAATAATGCTAAAAATGAATATAACATTTTTCATATAAATATAGATGTTGTTACAAATTAATAATGACTTATTTATTTTTCTTCTATTATCAATTATTACTTATTAATCATTTCGTAATGTCTCTACCGCGCTGCACAGTGCACACTGCACAATGCGCCGCCGCCGGTGCAGTGGCCCGCGCGACGTCGTTACGCGCAGTGGTCGGGCCAGTTTGGAGTTACCGCAATCTGAACGAGAACGAGAGTGGCACACTAACGCCGACACTGCCTTTACGGCCCTTTGATTCATTTGTAAAACCAATTATAAATAGCTAGAATTAATCAAAGTGAAGAAAACTGATGTGTGATGAATAATATTGCAGGTTATTATCATTTCTTTTGTTCTACTAGCAATACCTACTACGTGCCTAGTTTTTTTGCGTACAGTAGATCATGCTCAGAGACTGAAGACAACTTTTCGCCTGAATTTGAGATGTTGCGTATTGAGAGGCGACGGGACGGCGTCTATCTGTAAACACAATCGTTATATCGATCTTCACTCGGCGGAATAATTATATTCGTGTAAAAGGCACTCTTATGGAATCGAACCTAGTACCTAATAGGTTCCCTCTGACTGCTAAGCAAGAAAAAGTGCGAAGCAATAAGAAAAAACATTACTCTGATTTGGTAACACATTTAAAGGCATCGTGTACCGCCACGCAACGGCTTTATCATCAAATACTCTAATTCTATTAATATACAAACATATAAGTTTATAAATATATGTTAGTAAACTGTTACGTTACTCGTAGCCATAATCTACATCTCAGGGATCTCTTACATTGTATATAAACTGATACAACACACGCGAGTCGGTCTCGTGTGAATGAGGGGGCGGTAAGTATTTAATTTATTAGCACCCAAATTTCGTCTTATAAACAACCAACTTATGAACAACCTTTTTAACTAAATCTTACTGTCGCCCGTATAAAATTGCGAGAACATATAGTGGGAGAAGGAAAAAGTATTTAATTTTTTCGGTCATCCTGGTCTCAATAAAAAAACATCAGATCTATGGTGACATATTGTGTTGTTATTAAATTTGGCCCGAACCCTTCACATGTGTGCAAATTTACAAGCAATCGATCAAAATACCTTTACCTTAATATTTTCTTATAAATGATTTCTATCGAGTTTGTGTATGTGTATGAGAACAATAAGTTTTTATATTTTGCGCCTGATGTCCTTATTAGAGAGACTGCGAAGACAACGGACAAAGGACAACGAAGAAACATTTTAAACTTTGTAGCAAGTTCCTTTAAGTTTTGTATTTAAGCAGTTTTGTTGTTATTTAATAGCAATTTTAGCTTCAGGTGTATTTGTGGTTCTGTCGTTCGTTTTTATCAAAGTCTAAAATTCAAACATCACTATCAAATACGCAGTATTAAAACTTTGCTATATGATTGGAGCAAGGAAATGAATTATTTTTATTATGAATATGATATAGTCTATAATCTGGTTTGGGGCCGGTCGTGGCGCAGTGGCACAAACGTGTGACTTTAAACGACTGGTTGCGGATTCGATTCCCACTTGAGGAGGGGAAATATTTAATATTTCCATCTTTCGCTCTGGTATCAGAGGCAAAGCGCGGCGTTAAGTTCCGCCACTTAACACGCAATGCCTCCGAATTCGGCGGAAAGTGGGGAATGGAGTGTCATAACACTAGGTTCCCTCTGCCTACCCTGCTGTGGGATACAGCGAGAAGCTAAAAAAAATATAGTCTATAACTTTATTTAATGTTTGCACATTAAGATTTACGCTTAGTTTAAACATCAAAATGTAGACGTAACTCGTTCTCTCGGAAAATGAAGATACGTGGTTACATCCGTAGCGCCAGATTCCCCAAGCATACTGTATCGACAGCGCATGACTAGTTAATTAAAATTAGAAAAAAAAATATTGTGGTGCGAACACCATTGTTGTTGCTTCGCATAGCAAACCAATTAAACCTATAATATAATCTATAAAGTAGATGTTAGAAGTACAAAAAAAACACAAAAAACTACACATAATAAATGATCTCAAGTGTTAAAGTTAATTTTAATAGATATACTATTAAAGTTATACTTTTATGTGACTGATTTTGATAAATATTAGGCTTAAGAGATTATTGTGATATAAATAAATACACACCGAATATAAATCGTAGTTTTTATTGAATATTAGACTATACTGTTAGACAGTGTACATCACTACTAATGCACAGTGGCTCATTAACATTTTTACGTAGTAAAACAACTTTAATATCATTATTGTTTGAAAAATGATAATGCAAAAAGAAAGATTAGCAAAAAAACTATGTTGTGTGCCAATTTCAGTTCAGTATTTTGACTTTTTGTTCATAATTTGATCAAGTGAAAAAATCTGAGTCACTGTTCCCAACTTGACCCTATTGCAAGTTGTATAAACTTCATACGCAGAACATTCTATACTTTTAATGCTTATAATATAGTTATTTTAATAAATTATAAGTAATTTTATTATAAGTAAAAATACTTATTATAAGTATTTTTTTTTTAATTCTCAATAAACTATATTCGCCAAAACCTATTCAGCCAAAAAATAATTCATATTTTTATGAAACGTAATGACGTTTCATAAAAATATTAATTATTTTTTTAAATATTAAATAAAATAGTATAAAATATTAAATAAAATAGTACAAAATATTAAATAAAATATATATTTTTGCAGCTTCACGTTTTTTTCCCGCCATACAGATCGCAAATCGCGGCTCGGCGGGACAGCGTCTGAGTGTAAACGTTTTTGGATGGGAATATAATATTAATAAATATTTAAATTACATTTATGTCTCTGCTCTAGTAAACCAACCGTCTCGTAATGTCTCGAATTCCAGCGGAAAGAAGTAAACGGAGTGTCTTGACATATGGTTCACTCAGTCTATCACGTTGTGCGGGGAAAAGTGCGAAGAGACAAAAATATTCCATCAGGTTGACATAACATAAACTATATGACCTCACAATAGGAATTATATCTACTTTTTATTTTTGCAATGAAGTAGATAATTATAACTACAATATTTTTTTTTAAATATTGATCAAAAGCCCTACAATATACAGCCAACATACACTTGCCTCTACCCGCCTATACAAAATTTACCATTTGCAACAGCCTTCAATATTATATTAATAATAATAAATTTCTTAAAAATATGACGTTAACACATTTTTTTAAGTTTTGCATTGGTTTTATTTTTACCTATTTATATGAAAAATAAAATGATTATTATTATCGTCCATTTTATCGAATACAATGGAGTTATCTTAATTATTTTATTGAATAATAAATTTCAAACAGTAGTTTGTCGTTTTGTAATGTGACATTTTTTAATTTAATATAATTATCGTGTAAGTATGTATAGGCTACGTTATACGTCATAAGAACGTTCGTTTAAGTGTGTATGGCCTTCCGCCTCACCAAGTACTGCACTCAGATTTGGTCACATTTTTAGGAAGTTTATACAAAACCCTTTTTATTTGTGACGTCTCATTATGTATACTTAATATTTGCTATATATTTGTACTAGCGGCCCGCTCGCGACTTCGCTGCGTGAACTACACAACTGTTTCGTTATATTGCAACCCTCGGGGGTAGATTTTTGAAAAATAGTCTATGTTTAACCATGGATTATCAACTATATTTATGCCATAATTCATTACAATCGGTCAAGCGGTTTAGATTTTTCATATAATAAAATTTATAAATTTAAAATTTATAATTTCATCGCCTATTTGAACCCTTTAGAGGTTGATTTTTGAGAAACTAAGTAGCCTATACTTGACACTGGATTTTTTACTATTTCCATTCTAAATTTCATCCAAATCGGAGATTAGTCGGTAGATTAGTCGTGAAAACATAACAGACAGACACACTTTCGCATTTATAATATAAGTATGGATTTATAAATTTGTATGCAATTTTTGTAAGGCCGCTTTTATTTTGTTGAGGTTTGATAATCGTTTTTCATATAATAACAACAATCCTGAGTGTGCGAATTATATTTTAAAATTAAAAAAAATAAAACATTTTGTTATTGTATTAAATAATATAAATACAGTCAGCAAAAGTTTTATATATTTTAGTAAGTTAGTCTGTACATAAATACGAGTAGGTATGAATTAAAACATTGTATGCTTTACTTATATTTTAGATACTACATGTTGTGTGGTAAAACCAAAAGCGTACAGTGCTGCTTCTTCATAGGTTCAAACCAGACTAAAGACAAACTAACAGCGACAGAGAACTGAATGTCAAAAAACTGTTCTCTGCTAATTGTCCGAAATTGGAAAACCACCAATGATCTGCAGAAAGGATAAAGTGGTCTGCGAACGATTTTAAATTTAGCGGGTGTTGGTAGTCCGGCAGTGAGCGACAGGAGTAATTGCACATAAGGAAGTTAGGATATTAAAAATAGTGCCACGACAATCTCGAAATTGACACCAGTTTCTCATTAAATATTGTCACAGTGGTCCGTGCTTAAAAAAAATTGGGACCCCTGGCTATAAATAAACTAGAAAAAGTACACCATGTAACATAAGCTTGAATATTTCTTATACTATACTTGTGTGTAGTAATTTCTAGTGACAATTAAAATAGCATAATCATAGCAGCAGCCTCTGGTGGTCTCTTACAGAGGAATAGGCTCATTCTCCGCATCCCATCTTTATTGAAGACATAGTGCTTGTAGTTAGCTCAACGTACTTTATCTGACTAGAGCACTGGTTCGCAACCAGTGGTGTGCGGACCACTAGTGATCCGCAGAAGGAATAAACTGGTCCGCGAACGATTTTAAGTTTAGCCGGTGTTGTACCCAGCTTTACCCAAAAGTTATACAACAAATCGAACTACAAAATGACAGAAACTGCAAGGATTACATACATAGTGGTCCCTGCTAGCAAGAGTAATGTAAAAGTGGTCTTTGATCAAAAAAGGTTGGGAACCCCTGGACTAGAGTATGTAAACCAAAATAAGTTAATTCAAATTATCAAAAATATCCAAAATATTTTTGATAATTTGAATTAACTTTTAATTCAAATTATCAAAAATATTTTGAAAAAAATAAGTTAAAGATATCCATGACTATTATATTTGGATATCAGTGAGAATCGAACCTATAACCATCACGTTATAACAATGAGACGCCGACCTACTGCCATCATGATTTATACTGAGACTCGTCTGTAATTCAAAATAAAATTTATCAGCCATAAAATTGTAAAAAGGTTAATTTGTATGACACTTAACATGTGAATTATTTAATAGTGAAGAGCGGAAACAAAAAAACTACTGAAAACTGTCACATTTTTTTGCTGTTTCTACAGTCATTACCAAAGGCATCAACGCGATATAGTAAACTATAGATTGTGACGTAAATTAAAGGTCCTGTGGTACGAAAACAGGTCTGTGAAGTACACAGAGAGTGCTAAAGTTATAAGAGGCTGGAGTGAGAGGGCGAGCTCCGCAGTAACGACAGCGCCCCGTGGGGTGAGTGACGACTGACAATGACTGTGTGGACTGTGCTTGTGATTGCGAGCTGTACCGTGGCGACGACCTCGGCGAGGGAGTTTAGTGGTATGTGTTTCATATAACATACGAATAATGGGATTTTAATATGTAGAAAGAACTGCGTTTGTTTATTAGATATTGAAATAATATATTACTTAACTAACTGGCAACAGCTTGTGCGGATTCTAAGAAATGTCAGTTCAAATCCAACCGATTCTAATTTTCCCTTCTAACATCTTATTATATTAGTGAGGTTTTCATTTATAAAATATTCTAAAATTGATGTATTTATTATATAATATCTTTAATCTTAAATGTTTGCTAAGAATATAATAAGAAGCTTTTGTGAAAGAAAATGTTAAATAATTGGACGATAAGGAACAGTATTAATATAGTTTTCTTTTTTTATTGTTGACGACATTGAAATTTTGGACGACTTAAGTTTTCATTTTTTTTTAGTTTAGTTATTAATACATTTTTTATACGTTTCACTTTCTTTAACTGGACGTAATTGCTTAAACAGTGACAGTTTAATATCAATCAACTGTTTTAATATATTATGAAAAATAGTTATCCTGTCTAAATTGTATAGGAAAAATCTATAAGTAATGAAACCTTATTATTCAAAATTCGAATTACCAAAAAAACATACTTAATGGCATAAGCTATAGTTAATATAATATAAATTTCAGAAGTACCGGTTATCTATTTAAGAACTTGTATTGTCTATTCTTTAATAGTTAGTGATTGGCTAAGTCGAATATAATCGGTTGTTTTCCCAATAGTAAAGGAAATCATTATCAAGGAGGGCGTGTATGAAAAGGTTGATGATAATGGACGAGGCGGAAGGAGTGTACAGGGACCGTAGCGTTTGGCGCTTCGTTCTCTTTGACTATCCCTTTAGAGATAAAGCGTGAACTTAGAAAATGGCTTTTTAATAAAATACCTTTAAATATGAATATATCCGCCCTTTACACCTAAAACACATGTGAGACTTGCAGACAAAATTAGAAAAGCATAATATAACAAGTACCATATTCTACTGTTTCTATTTAACATTAATATCTATACTAGTATAATAAATAGGTAAAGTTTGTAACTTTGTAAGGGGTACGTGAAACACTGAGCCGACCGGGAAAATTCTTTCACAATTAGAAAGCTACACTATTCAGGAGTGCTATAGGCTATATTTTACTATGATTGAATAGAAAGTTTACAGATTCTTAAAAGGGGCTCAAATAGGGGACAAAGTTGCCGATAACGTTAAGCCACTAGCGGGTCGCTAGTCTTGAATAAAGAAATCAAACTCACTTTATAGAAATTTATGAAGGTGGTTCACACCCCACGCACAGCTTAAACAAACAACGCGAATACAAATCCAGCTAATTTCTAAATATCTATAGCTGAGGCTATGTACTAAACTGTAGGTGCTAAATTATGGTAAATAATTTAAGATTCTTTTTTTTTACCTTCACGCTGTATCCCACACACAGCAGGGTAGACAGAGGGAACCTAGTGTTAAGACAATCCGTTTCCCACTTTCCGCCGAATTCGGAGGCTTGTGTGTTACGTTGCGGAACTTAACGCCGCGCTTTACCTCGACACCAGAGCGAAGAAAATGGAAATATAATTTCCACTTCTCGAGTGGGAATCGAACCCACAACCAGTCGTTTACAGTCACACGCTTGTACCACTGGGCCACGACTGGCCACATAATTTACGTGATAACATATAATAAGTGTCTGCTGTTGGTGTTAATGAATGACGTGCTTAAACAGGAAATTACAATCAGTAAGCTAACCGTACACAATTGCAAATAAATTGTGGTAGGTCAGGACTACTTATGTGTTACGAAATTAATTTTTAAGCTTAAACAGTCGATTCACGCTTTTTCGTGCATAGCAGGCTAGTCAGAGAAAACCTAGTTAGCGGGGAAGGGAAAATAATTTAAATATAATCATTTTGAGTGGGAATCGAAGGTTTTATTTTTTAGCTCCA
The DNA here is from genome assembly GCA_019049465.1 of Dryas iulia moderata. NCBI lineage: Eukaryota > Metazoa > Arthropoda > Insecta > Lepidoptera > Nymphalidae > Dryas > Dryas iulia. Next base: position 13,730,069 of record CM032435.1, on the reverse strand, counting down.
CGCTGTATCTTACACACAGCAAGGTAGGTAGAGGGAACCAAATTTTAAACTTTTTTACCCACTTTGCGCGCAATTCGTGGGTGCGAGGCATTACGTGTTAAGAGGCGGACCTAAGAGTGCTTTTGCCTCGACACCAGAGCGAAGAAAATGAACCCACAACCAGTTGCGTTTACAGTCACACTTTGCCCCTGTGCCATGACTGACCACGTCTCTACAATAATTGTTTTTTTTAAGAAATGTTTCAATTTAGATGAAATTTAATCTATTAAAGCTCTGGACATGTAAGCTTTTCTTTGATGACCCATGGCACTTAGGATAGCCTTCGACTCTAAATGTAATAATGGGTGTGGGTGGGATGTAGGTTCGATCCACATTGCCGACTAAACATCAAATAAAACAAAACGCAATATTGAGTTCCGCTACTCATTCACACATAATGGATGAAAACTGGAAAACTGGGTGACTCTTCCCCCATTGCCATATCTGGAAGAAACTTTTCTATTTTTCAGTTCACGAGCATATTACTTTAATGATTATTTACCGTAGGTATACTTTTGTATTGGCATTTAAAATACAGTTATTATTATAAAATTATTTTTTAAAAGCGAATCAAAATATAATAAAAAGGATACTTCAACAATATTTATTAAATTCAACTCCTCTTACTTTACGCTTATTTCAAAAAACGTACACGATCAGCCAAAGTGATTGTAAAAAAGTTAAAAACTATTCTATTTATATAGGCAAATAAAAAAAATAAAAATATCTAGAAATTTTCTCGATGCTCGTGATCGTGAGTGACCGCTTCGGTTACATATTTTTATTATTGTTTGAGAACATTGCTTGTTGTAAAACTAAACTGCACTTAAAATAGTATAATAAAGTTTAATTTGAATTATTTTTTAAAAGAATCGTAAAAATATCTTAAAAAATAAAAATAAAATGCGCTACAATAAAATACAAGAATTGAATTTCAGCCAGCAGGTACAAGTGAAAACTTAGGGTCATATTTACATTAATATCTCGCATAGCAGGATAGTCAGAGAAAATCTAAAAGGTAATAAAACATTCCGAATGGTTCCTGAAATTTAAATGACTAAGTGAAATATTTTGCAACAGTAAGGCTAGTCGTGGCCTGTGAGCACAAAATGTGACTTGGACTTGTAGGTTCGATTCCCACTCGGGGAGTGGGAATATTTAACACATCCATTTCTTCGCTCTGGTGTCGAGGCCAAACGCGGCGTTAAGTTCCGCCACTTAAAGCTAAAGAAAAACTGAAATATTATATCTTATTCTGATTGAACAGAAAGTTTAGAGCATCCTAAAGGGGCTCGAATAGGGAATAAAAGTTCTAGATCGAGGGGCGAAGCCGCAACGGGTCGGTAGTGTATTATAAATGAGAAAGTCTGTCTGTTTATAACACTTTTATAACTAATCCACTAGCCTTAAGGCAAATTAGAAATGAAAATAATTGAAGACACAGTGTCAAATATAGGCCATTTTTTTTCATAACACAACCTACAAATGGTGATTAGAGTTAGTATGTAAAATCTAAGTCGCTTGAACACCTTCAGCAAATTTTCTTAGGAGATAGTTGATGACGTAAAGTCGAACGTTATACGTTACTTTACGTTATTTATTATCAGTAATTATCCCATGCACTCAAAAGAAAGCAAGCACCTTTTTTAGTTTCGGGCTTATCCAAATTTTGATTTTTTTTGCCAACCAAAATAACACTTCTAGTTCAAGAACTTAAAATTATATACTTGCTATACACATTAGATTACAAAAGATAACAATACAAAGAATAAATCTACACATAGAAGTATTTGTAGTTCAAAATAATACATCATTATACAATATGTTGGAATAAGTCCCGTTATTTTGGTAGAAGGTAGTACATATTAACGGGAGAAAATACGTAGGGAGAATAGGGAGATATGTTTGGCATTAAGTTATTAAGCAGGCTGTGTGGCTCATCCCCCTTAGTGATAAACTTGAGTTATTTTAGAGATTTATTGGTAAGTTATATTGATAGGCCACCTTGGCGCAGTAGAACATCATCTGACTTGAATGCCATCGGTTGTGGTTCTTTTTCCGCTCGGAGGATAATCATATTTTTAATTATTATCATTTCTCCCTTATGGGGATCAAAACCCAGGAGGAGAGGTGAGGAGAACGAAGTGTCTTGATACAAGGTTCTCTCTGACATTCTGACTTTGAAAAATGTTCATTTTACATATGTACGTACATTTACATTTTATTATAAAGATTTTTTTAACTTTACCGTCCAGTATTTAAAAAAAATAATAATCTGAATGACGCATATATGTTACTGATATATGTATTTTATTATATAAAAAAAGCCCACAGTTAACCTACACTTAACATAAACGTAACCAGTTCTTGAGCTTTATTCACTCAAAACAATTTGAACTTGAATTTAAACTTGCGTCATAAAATGAGGTTGCATTTAATTTATTTTTGTGTTTCAATTTCGGCTTATTGAAAATTATCTTCATATATCGCAAGGTCTTTGTGATCACAAAAAAACGTTTTTTTTTTTTTACATTAAATAAATACATATATATATATCTGTCGCTAAACTAGAGGTCAACTGTTTGAACTTGATAATTTTATTATGCAGTTAAATATTTTTACATAGTTAACCAGCGGCCCGCTCGCAGCTTCGCTGCGTTATCTACATAGCTGTTTCGTTATATTGCAATCTTCGGGGGTAGATTTTTGTTCAACCTTGGATTATCAACGATATTTATGCCAAAATTCTTTACAATCAGTCAAGCGATGTAGATTTTTCATACAAAGTTTCATCCCCTATTTCAACCCTTTAGAAGTTAATTTTTGAAAAAATAAGTAGCCTATATTTGACCCACTAATTTTTACTACTTTTATTCTAAATTTCATTTAAATCGGACCGGTACATTAGCCGTGAAAGCGTGACAGACAAACAGCAGACATTCGCATTTATAATATAATTATGGTTGTAAAAAAATAATAGTTTACATTATGGTAATTGAATTTATTACACAAAACATTTTTTACGGATGTATCGTGAGTACACCTGGCCATGCATGTTTTTGGGTTATACGTGTGTGTTAGTAACGCATTTGTAACGTTGACTCTAAAAATATTTTTATTTAGTCTAAGTTTATTTGGTCATATCTTGTGTTATCAAATATATACGCGATTAATTGACCGAATTGATATCGCGTATATATTTGATATTTAATAATACTTTTTAGAAAACCCGACACATATATGTACAAATTACAATATAGAGATTACACATGAGGACAATGAGTTTGAAAATAGTTTTATTATAAGTAGGTACCTATATCTAATTGCGAAGATCAATTAACTCTATCATTGTCATTAATACATATCTTATTGAACTAGTATGATCGATGACTATATGTATTATGTATTATAGCACGATGGGCATTTCCTCAAACAAGTGACTTGTGATCTTTGTGTGAAGACTCACGTTCACTTGACAACGCAGCATTTCAGTATCACTCACTCTAAAAAAATTTTTTTTCGATATTGGGCGGAAAGTAGACCACAGAGTGTCTTGGCACTGGGTCCTTTAAATTATAAATAAGTTCGGGCTTAAATCAAGCTTTAGTACCTGATTTTTTTATGTATACTTTTACCTTGTCTTTACTCTTACTTTTACCTTGTTTCTTCCCGTGGGGGGACGGGTTAAGAATACAATTCCCCCCCGTCGCTGGGTAGCGTCCCGTAAAAGGCGGGTAACCCAGTAGTTTGGTGGTAGGAGATTCGTTCTCCGACTGGCTCGCGACCACTATCATGTCAAAGACGAACCGCCAAATATCTTATGATGTGTTCCGGTTCGATGGCATGTAAGCCAGCTCTCCCTATTCCCACCATTCCCATCCTTCCTCTCTCCTTCTGTCCTACATTCCCAAGGCTGGCAACGCACCCATAACTTGAATGTTGTGGATGTCTATGGGCGAAGGTAACCACTTAACACCAGGTGGGCCTTCAGCTCGTTTGCCTACTTTATTCCATAAAAAAAAAACCTATCTTTTGTGATTATTATTTTATATTTAATAATTATTTTATATATTAGTGACCTTATGTAAAATACGCAATGTTTATATTTTATATAATGTGATATAATGTATTCCTAACGCATTGATAATAATTTGAAATTGATAACTTTCCATACTTATTTCCAAAAAATCTTTAACGTTGTCGAGCTCCTATATCCTCCGAGCTCCTTTTGGCATAATTATCATAACAATTGATCGAAAGTTTCTCCATTACGTATTAATACTAATATATATTTATTAATATAAAAAATACAAACCAAGAACGCTATTTACATTGTTTCCAGATACTGACCACTACCGGCTCCCGCGCCTCTACCACCTCGACGAGTACGACCGGTGTCTCGCGCGGCCTGACGGGCTCTACTGCACCGGCACCTTCCGCGTCTCCGCGGATAAACCTAATGCACTATATGACTTTATGAAAGTAAGCTTAGACGTTATTGTTGATTTTATTGTATTTTCAATTAATTTTAAAGAAAAAAATGTTTTAATCTTCATATTTTAGGTTCATTTAAATATTACTGCAACGTTAGATAAACTTAAGAATTCTAGTACCTTAAAATGTCTAAATTAACTTAAGGAATTAAAAAAATAACTGTTATTGGGTTCGATTCCCACTCGGTGGATAGATCATAATTTATGTATTATTAGTTAATTAATAATTATTTTAGGACATGGTTTATAACATGTCCGTTCTTTCATATTCAATCCATATGCAAACTTTACAATTTGAAGTCGAGAATTTTAGTAATTAAATCCAATTACGTGTTGCACATGTACTCAATGCTTTATCCCTCACAGGGTAGTCAAGGAGAACGGAGCGCCAAACGCTACAGTCCCTGCATACTTCTTCGCCTCGTTCACTATCATCGACCTCTTCATACACGCCCTTAATGTCCATAATACATTTATATTCATAAAAACACAGGAGTACTCAGCCAACGAGCACCATTTCGACCGCACCCTCCTACACCGCGGTTACTGCTTGAGCCTGCGTTGTCCCTCGCACGAGACCAACGTGTCACTACGCTTCGAGAAATGTGTGGAAAAGTACGCAGTGCCGGGACTCCGGGCCTCGCTGGAGACCTACTCCTGCCAGTCTGCCCTCGATCTGCAGAAGCAGGAGGCAATGGACACTCCGCAGATAGTGTTCCTTGTGGTTGTGGGGCTGATCCTGTTGATGAATGTCATTGGCAGTCTTTATGATGTGCTGACTGGAGGTGAAGGCAGTAAGTAATATATTTTAGCTGATTTTTTTAGCTTAGTTTAGATCTAATTTTATAGGTGAAATTATTCAGCTTAAAAACATTAGTTTATAATCTAAGTGAAAAATATAGAGATATTATTGATTTCTGAACTTATTTTTAATTTTATATTAAACCCTAAATATTTTTTTTATCTTTTGATATCTTTCTTACTAAAGTAAAAACTGTATAATTAAAAAAAGTATAATTAACAGATTTTAAGTTATAGTATTTGAAAAATGAATCGTAAAAATAACGACGTACATATGTACTCGTATGTACATATAGACATGGTGCAAAAAAATACACAATTTTTTTTTCAAGTCACAAATGTTTTTTTTAACATTCGGTGCTATGAACCATATCTTCATATTACACAAATATTAATTAAAGCTCTTTATAATTTAAACAAAGTATAACATAAATAAGGAACCGCGGAATTTCACAGTATCAGTAAACGCAAAGCATACTTTGGTAAAAGTACCTACCTACCTACTGCGGAAACAGCAACACTCGTTAATGGCATCTAAAGTTTCCGGGAATCGAACACAAGCCGACCTCCTTCACATTTGAATCCCTTCCTTGAAAGTCATTGACGTTTCATTTAATATGTAACTTGAAGTCACAGCCTTATATGGATAAGATGCGCAATACCTTAATGGACTGTTATAATTCACCAATGAAAGGTTATTCCTTTGTGTGAAACTGTAATTAATATAACAATTATTGGTTTACATTTTTAATGTAGTTTCATATTTTTTTATTTTTTAGTTAGTTAAGAGTGAATCTAGTGTCAAAATACTCCGTTCTCCACTTTGTTCCTGAATTTTAGATAATACTTGCTGAGAGGCGAAACTCAACGCTGTGCTTTATCTTAGGTAGGTACGTAGAGCGCAGAAATAAAAACAACTTCAATATATATTTAAGCTATGATCAGTATGAAACGGAGCATCTTGATATTATTGTACGTTTTTTCTGTCCGTCTGTTACCCCGCTACGCGGGAAAAGAGTGAGATTGAAATTAATAAACAAATATTTTTTTTTATTTAACTACTTTGAAAGTTTACATTTTATTTACAAAGATTTTTTACAATTGCATACATGTTTGTTATTCAGAAAATAAGTGGATATGCGCGTGGTCGGTGCAGCAGAACTGTCGGCGGCTGCTGTCCCCGCTGGAGGACCCCGAGCGCGCCGCACTCGCGCCCTTGGAGGGGGTAAGGTTAGTTACTTCACTTGTTTTATTTAATTACTAGGCAACTATGAATGCATTATAAATAATATGACTTTGTAGGCGATATATGGAGAGATGTCATTCCTTTTGATGACTGCTGTAGCTGGGTAGACAGACAGAACCCATCTTTTGGTGCTGAACCCAAGACAGCTTGTGAGAGGCATACCTTAGCACTGCACTTTGTCTTAAAAGAGTGAATAAATGAAAATAATTTAAATATAATGTATTCCTGCGATTGAAAATTGAAACCAAAACCAGTATTTTTTCATAATTTCGTGCACATATTCATTTCATTTTGGCTTACGATACCATATATGTACTTAATATTTTTCATTGAATTAGAAAAGTATAATCTACTAATATAATTAAAATAGCCAGACGTGGCGCAGTAGCACAAAGTGACTGTAAAGCGACGGGTTGTGGGTTCGATTCCCCCTCGAGGAGTGGAAATATTTAATATTTTCATTTACTTCGCTCTGGTGCCGAGGCAAAGCGCAGCGTTAAGTTCCGCCACGTAGCACGCAATGCCTCCGAGTTCAGCGGAAAGTGGGGAACGGAGTGTCTTAACACTAGGTTCCCTCTGCCTACCCTGCTGTGTGCGCGATACAGCGTGAAGCTAAAAAAATAACAGTAATTAAAACAACTTCAACGTTTGCTCTCCTTCTTCCGTAGAGTGTTGTTGCTGCTGCTCGTGATGATGACACACGCGACGGAGATCTTACATAAGATGTACATGTACAACCCAGAGTTTTTCGAACAGGTACTTTTATTTCATTTTTATATTAAATATTAAAAAGACATTTAAAGAAAACGTATAAAAATTTGAACGCAGCGGGATTCGAACCCGCGCCTCCTGAATACCGTTCAGGCGCTGTCACCACTGAGCCGTGTGTTCTACTATCCGCTGCGTCGAAATTCTTATACGCTTTATTACAACTTATTTATGTTGTTAGCATCTCTGTAGAGAGATTTTTATAATTTTCTGCTACCCAAAGATTATTCTACGAACAATCATTTGGCAAGAGAGAATGCTATTTATTAAAAAGTTTTCTTTAAATGTCTTTTTCAATTTTCCTAAGTGTGGAATAACACTTTAAAAATGTTTAAAAAAATTTAAATTTTGTTTACTTTTGTTTTACACGTGTTTAAATTTCTTATTCGCATAATATTATTCAAGTCACGGTGTTGCCAATGTTATGAGCAACCAACTACGGAAAAGCAATTCTCTAGTTTATTTATTTTTTCAAAGCAAGTTCATGAAAAGAGAAGACACTCCGTTCTCCATTTTCTGCTTGAAATCGGGGACGTTGCAAGTTAGGTGGCGGACCTAACCAACCCGTTTTTTTCATATCAGAGCGGAACAATGAAAATGACTTATATTTAATCATTTCCCCAATTTTCAATCGAACCAACCAACCAACTGAGTTCATAGCCATATTTTTTTATCTTGGCTTTTAAAATTAATTTTACCAAAAAACAAACATGACTAATGTGATGTTCAATGTGACTCTGACATGACACATGTGCTGGGCGTGTTATCATGTCATGTGCTGTATATAAGTACCTATATGGGACAAGTACCTACGACTAACAAGTACCGCTAAGTAACAAGTAACTATCCATCACAGGCACCACGTCACGGGCTGTCCATGTTGGTGCGCAACGGGTCGTCGCTGGTGCAGGCGTTCTTCGTGCTGTCGTCGTTCCTGCTGGCGCGCGCCGCCCTGCGTCTCCCGCGCGCGCTCTCCCTGAGACACCTGCCCACTTGCCTCATGTACCGCGTTGCCAGGTTACTCTTACGTTCATATATTTTTTATAGCACTGTGTGACATAAACTCGCATTCTAGCCACGCTTTTTCATGACATATGTAGACATTTTTTAGACAGTGTGAAAATTTTTTAAATAACGCTTAAAAGAAAAGAATAGCGATATCAAGCAATGTTTCTGTTACTTCTACGTTCTTTGGATGATAACATACTGGAATTATTATTAATTATTCTACCCGACTGCGTGAGGCAAAAAGTGAAATCGATTTATTTATTTATTTATTGATTGATTAAACTCACCAGTGGCAATTACATTTGACAACACAATTTTTGTATATTTCTATGATCTTATATCTAAATGCATAGCCTTTTAAAGCGAGTACCACATGCATTAATGTGTTCATTTACCATACAAATACATGGTAACATTATTTAAAATTAACAAGGAAAATAAAAATCAAATTAAATCTAAGAGTATAAAAAAATAGAAGTGAAAATTAATAACATAATAAATGAAAAATACTAAAAACTTACTACTACTGTCCTTAGATTTGATCGACTTTGATGATTCTTATACAAATCGATTCGTCTCTGCCTTGCAAGTACCACTAAACATCCATTCTTCGGCTACTGAATCTTTTCCTCTTAAGATGTTTATAACTTACCCAGGCATATGGCACACGAAGTATAAAATAGTATATGATACTCGTAACAAAGTTGTCTAAAGTAGTTGCGACTTGCAATAACAGACATCTTAAGTCACACGTATCGTAATGTTTATTGGTTTTTCACTTGTGCTCATAAGTAGCAGAGGAGACAGAGAGTCCAGTGTAAAGACACTTCTGCATGCATTCTTATACGTAAACCTATATCGATACAATAATTGGGAACATTGTGGCCAGTCGTGGCCCAGTGGCACAAGCGTGTGACTGTAAACGACTGGTTGTGGGTCCCACTCGAGAAGTGGAAATATTTAATATTTCCATTTTCTTTGCTCTGGGTCCGAGGTAAAGCGCGGCGTTAAGTTCCGCCACTTAACACGCAATGCCTCCGAATTCGGCGGAAAGTGGAGAATGGAGTGTCTAAACACTAGGTTCCCTCTGTGTGAGGGATACAGCGTGAAGATAAAAAAAATAATTGGTAACATTTGTTTTCTCTATCGATATATTACACGCGGTAGGGTAAGCAGGAAGGACCTAAAGTGTCAATACCCTCCGATCTCCTCTATAATTCTGAATACGAAACGTAGCTCGTTGAGTAAGCCGACTCCACGCCGGAATTGTCTTGCCACTGGAGCGGAGAATGAAAATAATTTACATGAATAATAATTTAACGAAAATAATTCCGCCAAATTAAAATCGCACTTACAGCTATCGTGTATACAATCTTGACTTGATCTCGGTGCATTGACCTCTACAGCCTTAGATTCGGTCTACTCATTAAAACTTTTTTTTCATAACAAGGAAGGAATTTTTAATATATAAAATTGGACAAGTAAATAACAAATATTGAATAAGTTCTGCTTTAAAGTTTATTATTTAGGTATTTTAATATCTTAAGACTTGCTTGACCACCAAGTAATAACGCTTAAACAATTTACAAAATTATAATTGAAGGCTAAAGACTTAATTAAAATCATATAAAATCACCGTAAATACTGTAAACACCGACTTGACGTATGTAGTTGATGCATTGTATGATAGTTCTCGGTTCAAATGCTCTTTGGGGTAGTATTTGTATATCTCTTAGCATGAAAGTATGAAGCTTTGTAAGAGTTTTATGATCTGATTACATCTTAACATTTTAACAAGCGACTGTTATATAATAAGACAGCTATTTTACTCAGTAAGAAAAGAATGGATATTTTTTTGGTAGATGTAAAGAAAGGCTTAAAGAATATATATTAAAAATGTTTAACATTTAACAATAATATTTAACTCATGAACATTTATACTAAGTCTAATTTTCACTACTTTATTGGCCTACTCTGTTAAGTGAGATGGAATATCAATATCGTATTCGAATACAATTGTTTTACCAAAACAATCGTATTCGAGCTTGTAACCTTTCACCAACTTAATTGTATATGATTATCTGTAGACTGGCACCACTACACCTGCTGGTGGTAGGTTTCGCTGCAACATGGTGGTCGCGCAGCGGCGGCGGACCGCAGTGGTCGGTGGTGACCGGCGAGGCCGCGCTCTGCCGCCGCCGCTTCTTCGCGCACGCCGTGTTCGCGCACAACGTGCTGGGGGCGGGGGAGCACGCGGGCGAGCAGTGCGTGTTGCCGGCGTGGTTCCTGGCGGCGGACATGCAGCTGCACGCACTGGCGGCGGCGCTCACGCTGTGGCTGCGGCGCAGCGGGCGCGACGCGCTGGCCGTGCTGTCGGCGCTGCTGCTGGCCGCCGTCGCCGCCAACGCCGCGCTCGCGCACCACTTCGGGTGGAACTCTATGCTATATCTTGTCACGCCTGAGTAAGTGCGCCTGAGCAATTTCAAAATTTCCGAGGTTGTGTTTTTCAAAAAAATATTTAAAGGGCATTGCATATGCTGAAAATTTAATCGTCCTTTGAAAGATAACAAATGGCCTATCTACATAGGACTCGTCAATGTACTTATATACATATTATACGAATGCCTACGCAGCTTTTTATTTATCGACTTTAAATAATAAGCTCTCATTTACCTTGCCTACAGCTATGTTAAGCTCTTTTAGCTGGTTTTTCAATTATATATTTTTTATGGCTACGCAGGAATGTACGTACAACATTCAAGGGCGAGACGTCATTCAGCGCGTTCTACACGTCGGCGTGGGGCTCGCTGCCCGCCGCGCTGCTGGGGCTGCTGGCGGCGCACGCGCACCACCGCCTGCGCGCCAGGAGAGTACGCCTGGCTGACTGCAAGGTATGGAAACCACATTTATAACTAATTAACAACACTGGAAACAAATTATTTAATGAAAAAGAGTATTCAAAATGTTAACATTAAATTTTTGTATTCCTCATCCCGTTGTGTGTGCCCCATCCCGTCCCATCGATGAGGTTGTTAATTAAGTAACGCTTTAAATTTACTTATGGAGACTACCAACAATAATCTATATACGTACTTATAATATTAAGATCTAAAAAGCAACTAAAAAGCAATTGCTTTGTAGTAAATGGTTACATTTTATCTCTCTCTTTCTCACTGCTTTTTCTGGCTAATCTCTGGAACGTAAGTTATTTTTATTTGAATATACGGATGAAGTCGCGGGCATAGCTAGTAAAATATATTTTTAGACGAAAACATTAATAAAATCATAATTGAAATGGTGAAATTTATGTAACATACATCGGTTGCTTGTAAGCAACGTTGTCTACGTGAATTTAAACAAAAAAATTGAAATTCTGAAATAAAAGAGCAACATATATATTTAGCAAAACATGGTTATTATATATTATAATATTTAAACAAACAGACACTCTATATTCATTTATTTATATAGATTAATATTTATAAAATTTCCTGCCCGCAGTGGTTCGTCCGCATATCGCGCGCGTCCCCCGCGCTGGTGGTGGCGTGGCTGCTGAGCGGGCGCGTGACGCCGCGCGCCGCGCTGCCCGCGCTCGAGCGCCCCGCCACCGCGCTGCTCGCCGCCCTCCTCCTCCTCGCGCTGGTGTCGAGGGTTGACAGTCAGTACTTTATGATATCTTTGTATGACGAGACGAAGAAAGCTAGTAACTAATCAATTCATTATAATGACTTCCCGTAAAATTAGGGTTATAGACGATTGTAAGTCTATTTACACTTCTTTTAGTAGAATTTTATCTTGCAAACCATTCGACGAGTATTTGGTGGATGTGCAATACTACAACTTTACGGGAGAGTAATTTGGAGGTTCTTAACATTATAATTTTGTGATTATTCAAGTAAATGATTAAAATTGATTAATAGTGAATATTGCATATAGCTACTGAAATTTTCACAATTTCCTTTGAATGAAATAAGGAGCTTTAAATCGCTCGTCTTATGAAATTGTGTTCTTTATACTTGTACGACTACTAGTATGTTCGTTGAATCAATATATTTGTATGGATCATAAATTTAATGATCTGTAAAAATTTTTAGAAATCGTATAAAAATTTGAATCATAGCGTTCGAATTCAAATGATTCGAACCCACACACACAAACTGTCCAAGACGCTCTGACCGCGTAGGTCTTGTGTTCTATTACCAGCTGCGTCGACATTCTTATACGCTTACTTATGTTATTAGCAACCCTGTCTCCAGATTTAAAAAAATGTCCTTTTCACTTTTCTAAGTGTGTGAGTAACACTAAAACGTATTTAATGATCTTGTCACTTACAACTTGTAATCTGTGAATCCTAACATGTAACATGTGACATGTGAACTTGCAGGCTACTTCCGTCGCGTCGCCTCGTGGCGCGTGTGGGCGGTGCTGGGGCGCGCGTCGCTGGCCGTGCTGCTGCTGCACTGGCTCGTCAACGTGCGCCTCGTCGCCGTTAGGCGCACGCTCTCTGAGATCTCCATATTTACTATTGTGAGTATTATAGCCTACAACCTTAGCCTACTCGAGAATAAATTCAGCTCTAATCAATCTATATAGAACGAAGCTGACCCAACTCAAGATTTCTGCAATTTTTAATATGAAGAACCTTTATAAAGATTCTATTGTAATTTCATCATAAAATGCAATTTTTTTTCTTCCTTTTGTTCTGAGAGTGTAAGTTTATTTTATATAATATATTTAAAAGTTAAGTCTACTAGTTATTTAGCTTATTTTTTTAACTTTACTCCACTGCGTACGTAAGAGGGTAGTGAGAACCCAGTGTCATAACACTCCGTTTCCCATTTTCTGGTGAATCAAAACATTCAAAACTCAATGTCGCACTACAGGCAACGAGCGAAAAAAATTAAAATTATTTAAATATTAAGTTATACTCATTCCTCCAGGTAAAAAATACATTTAAATTCCGTACGACATCTCACTGCGCCTGGCGATGGTGTCTTTCTTACAAAAAAAATAGATATAATTATTAAAAGAAATATTGACTTCATCTTTCAGGCCTCAGACCTGTTTTCGACGACATTATGGACATACGTGCTGGCGCTACCACTCACAGTGCTGGTGGAGACTCCCATCCGCCGGTCTGCACTCGCACTGCTTTTCTAAGTCCGTCACCACCACTGCCAAATCTCTATATGATAATAACAACTTATAGAAGAACTTTATAAGTATACAAATTAAAATTTGTACAGAGATTTGAACCTGCACTTCTTGGAACTTAACGAGTTCAACTTAATTATAATAATTAATTTTTAACAAAAACTTTTTTACCCGCGACGGAACGGCGACTGTATATGTGTTTGGGGTGAGAGGTTGTTTGTTTGTTTGTTTGTTTGTTTGTTTGTTTGTTTGTTTGTTTGTTTGTGTGTTTGTGCAAATTACTATGTTAATTATTTCCAAAACTATAAGTCCGATTTTGATATGGTTTTCTATGATAGGTTCAGGTTCAATTGGCGTATGTTCTTAGATATGTCTTATTGCCCTAACTCACCAGGGGGCGCTGCAGTAAGCATTTTACGTGCAAACGAATGTTTTCAATTATCTCAAAAAATAGTAGTTTGATTTCGATACGGTTTTCAGTGATAGATTCAGGTTTAATTGGTGGATGTTCTTAGATATGTTTTATCGTGTCAAACCACCAGGTGGCGCTGCAGTAAGCATTTGTTTGTACTTTTTTTGTATTTATTTGTGTAAAACCGAAACTACTGATCTGATTGAAAAGAATTTTTTAGAAAAAGATTCAGCTTTGCTTTGTGCATATTTTAAGATTTTTCTTTTTTTGTTACGGGGAAAACTCACCAGGGGGCGCTGCACTAAACATTTGTTTATGCAGAGCAAAAACTACTAGTTCAATTTAGATGAAACTTTCAAAGGTAGGTTCAGACTTAATTAGTGCATCTTTTCATATATGCGTTATAGTGACCACTCATCAGGGGGCGCTGTAGTAAGCATTGGTTTGAGTTTTTTTGTGTAAAACCAAAATTTTTCTTGTATTTATTTGTCTAAAACCGAAATTACTCATCCGATTGGCTAGAGTTTTCGGAATTAGATTCAGCTTTGCTTGCTACATATTTTAAGATTTTTGTTTTTTTGTTACGATGAAAATTCACCAGGGGGCGCTGCAGTAAACATTTGTTTATGCAGAGTAAAAACTACTAGTCGGATTTAGATGAAACTTTCAACGATAGGTTCAGGTTTAATTGGTGCATCTTTTCATATATGTGTTACTGTGGCCACTCACCAGGGGGCGCTGCAGTAAGTACATTTGTTTGTGCAAAACTAAAACTACGAGTCCGATTTGAATGCAGTTTTCAAGGACAGATTCAAGTTTACTTAGTGCATATTTTCATATATGTGCCATGTATGTTTACTTAGTGCATATTTTCATGTATGTGTCAACTCTCTAGGGGGCGCTGCAGTAAGTAGCTGTTTCTATTTTTTGTGTAAAACCAAAACGACTAGTATGATTGGAAAGAGTTTTCAGTTTTAGATTCCGCTTTGTTCAGAGCATGTTTTTAAATTTATATTACGGTGACAAGTCACTAGGGGGCGTTGCAGTAAAATATGGTTTGTGCAAAGCTAAAATGACGACTTCGATTTGGATGCAGTTTCAATGATAAGCTCAAGTTTAATTAGTGCATGTTCTTGGATGTGTTTTATCGTGTTAACTCACCAGGGGGCGCTGCAGTAAACATTTGTTTGTAATATTTAATGCAAAACCACAACTAGTAGTCCGATTGGGCAGAGTTTTTAGTATTAGATTTACCTTTACTTGGTGTAAGTTTTTAGGTTTTTTTTTTACGTTAAGAACTCACCAGGTGGCGCTGCACTAAACATTTAATTATGCAAAGTTAAAACTATAAGTCCAATTTGTATGCAGTTATCAAAAATAGGATCAGGCTCAATTAGCGCGTGTTCTTATATGTGTCGTGGTTTGACACCTCACCAGGGGGCGCTGCAGTAAGCATTTGTTTGTATTTTTTGTGTGAAACCTATTTAGCTGCGGTTTTCTGTGATAGGTTCTGGTTTAATTGTTGCGTGTTTTTATATGCCATATCACGAACTGCCACGGGGCGCTCCAGTGCAAATTAGTTTGTTCAAAATCAAAACTACTAGTGGGTTTTGTGATTTTTACTGATTTGGTTAGACTTAAATTTCCTGAAAATGTTACGGTGCCAATCTGCCAGGCGCTGCAATGTGTATTTGATAGCCAGAAAGCATTGGGTTTATAATTTCTTTTGGATTTGTATGAAGATTAATATAAAGTATTTGGAAATTATGCAATTATTTATAATGTGTATCTATTTACTTTAAAAAGTTTAAAATAAAAAACAAAATTAAAAATTTTGAAAAAACCCACGACGGTTTAATTGTTATTGAAAAAGGTTAAAATAACTAGAAATCCCCCGCCTAAAAGAATATATGTAACGAGATGATGGGGACAACTTCGTCGGGGGCTGCCAGTTGCAACCTCTATTTTGAATATAGTAGCTAACAGTATAGATTTCGTTCTTAAAGTTTTTAAAAGGAATACCTGTTATCAAAATTGTAAATTCATATTAATATTTAAATTTTTTCCCAAACCTGTTTTAACATGAAAACCTTGGAGAAGCTAGCAAACTTAAAGTAATAACAGCCCCCGACGAAGTCGTCCCCATCATCTCGTTACATATATTCTTTTAGGCGGGGGATTTCTAGTTATTTTATCCTTTTTCAATTACAATTAAACCGTCGTGGGTTTTTTCAAAATTTTTAATTTTGTTTTTTATTATTAGTAATTAAAGATAAAGGCAAAACTTACTTTTATCCATTCCGCCAAGATTTTAAGGAGTGCTTGTTAATGTCGTATTTTATTGTTATTCTAAGGAATTCCTTGTTTTTTCTTATCATAAGGCTAGGTATAACACTTTACAGGAAATTAAAATTATTTAAAACCTATTATGTAACGATTTATATATGCTTATATGTATATAGACATTCTAAACTTAATGCTTCCACTATTCTTATCTATTTAATATCGCTTAAGAGGTTAAAGTAAGGTTTATAAGTAGATGAGTCTATTCATTTGTTGTGGTTTCTAATATACGAATATGTGTCCGTCTGTTTGTCATATATTCAAGTAGTAGATCTCGTAGTTAGGTTTTTTGTGATATATTATTTAGGTTAAACACATATTATGGTGAAAAGCTAACTTAATGGTATTTAAGTTTTAATAATGTAGAATATTTTTTTTGTTAATAATTAAGAGTACAAACATTATAAATTGATATTATCTATATATTTATGATTAGATTACGTGCTTCTTAATATATAAATGCCAGTAATAAGTGGAGAGTCATGTCTCTTAAAGGCAGGTCCTTGCTAGTTAGGCATGTAATAGTTATTTAGTTACTTGACATATCCAATTGGGGTGTACTTCCAAAAACCGCTTACCGCCGACCTAAAGTTTGGTAGACTAACGTATTTTGACCTCCTGATCACGAATATCGTCTTCCGGTCATCCTCCTCATGAGAAAAATTAGCGCAAACGCCATTTTCAATAAGAAAAACGAAGGAGAACCTCTTTTCATTCTGTGTGCATTCCTAACCGATTTAGATATTTTTTTTTTAGCTTTCCCCAGAAAGGATATGTGTGTGTGTGTGTGTGTGTGTGTGTATAAGAATATTCGTGATCAGGAGGTCAAAATACGTAAGTCTACCAAATTTTAGATTGATTGGCGGTATGCGCTTTTCGGAAGCTTACCCTCCAATTGAAAAACTCACACTTTCTAATTAATTTTCGTATTTTCATGCTTAGTAGTAATAAATTATTCTGTTCTTGATATTTCATCTTGTTTCTTGACTAGGTGAGACATTATTGGTCGCAAGAATATAGATTTTTTTATTGCAGATACTTATTTATAAAATATTTGTAAGCTTTGACGTTAACAAAGTAACAGTTTATTTTATAGATAAGATATAAATGTCAATTATTTTATAAATAAACGTTAAACGTACTTAATATCACACAGAATTTTGAGCATATGTTTAAAAATGCAAATGCATAATTATCTATATTTTTGTAAATAAACTAAATATATTGTATAATCATCGTTTAGGTACATAACTTGTTTCTACGTTAAAATAAATGTTTCTTTTCGTTTTATATTATAATATAACTTGTAAAAGAATAGCATTTAGGTAACGTAAGTATCTAATTATTATAATTAACAAATAAATTTAATTTATATAAATAATATAACGTTAAATGTAAATGTTAATGATATATTGTTAATAAAATGTACCGTATTAAATTTATGATTTTATTTTATTTAATTCCTAGTCCCTTATTTTTTTTACCCGTGGCAGTATTTTCAGTCTGAAGTAAGGAAAATATATGTTATTTCTCTGAAATAGAAAAAAATATGTAATAAATCACTCTGTGGTAAGCTTTCTAGTGACGCTACACTTTATATAATGAGATCATTCCACACTTAGGAAAATTCTTCTTTAAATGTCTCATTCCCTAAGCAGTTTTGTATACATTATCGCTGGTAGTTGTAAAGTACGCGCATTGTAACTTGTAAGGATGGAACCTAGCTACAATAGGAGTTACAGTGCCGACTCTAGGGGGAGAGATTAGTGGTCAGAG